>MU223784.1:956132-1009563 GCA_018584345.1 Thuja plicata | reverse complement strand
TAACATAGACACATTTTTATCCTTGTATCAGGTAGCTTGACTAGGGGCCTTACACTTACCTCTAGTGCAAGTATCAAACATATTTCTCAAGGCTATAAGATTTATGACACCTAAAAGTTCCTCCCTATTAGACAACAGTGGCATATTGCCCGTGACAAAGCATCACTTTCTTTATGCTAGGGTTTCTATAGATTACGGTGTATGTTCTCATTACAGCGTATGTTCTCATATTGACTAATATCAATCAGGCCATCTTAGGGTATACACCTCTAGTCATGTAATATGCTCTTAACCAAAGGCTAAAATACAAGACATATATTGAAATTGATAATAAGATCATGAATGTCCAGGTTCCAGATAGTTTGTTCAATCCCTCAATGAGGCATTTAAAAAGACACCGACCATTGCAAAATTCATTGGCATCTGACCTTCAATAGATAGGGTCAAAGCTTCAGTGAGACAACAGTGGCATACTGCCTGTGACAAAGCATCACTTTCTTTATGCTAGGGTTTTTGTAGATTACGACGTATGTTCTCATTACGGCATATATTCATCATATTGACTAATATATGTAATATGCTCTTAACCAAAGGCTAAAATACAAGACATACCTCAAATGGTGAGTACGCAGTGGCAGCTTTTTGATGAGTACGCGGTGGCTATACCCTAAACATGAAGGAAACCAGTTGAACGAATTGCAAACTGGCCCGGAGGTGTGATGAACGAGCTGTTGGATTCTTCAGTTGTGACTGCTAGCTAGATTTAATACAACAAGAGCCCTCTTCGCGCGCAGAATGGTATAGTTTCCTTCCACTCACATGCATAGCTTGATCACAAATGAGCATTTTTTTTTTGTTTGTTTATAATCAAGAGGGTGTCGCAATTATGACGGTATCGTTGCTATTGCGACAACGTCGGGGGCACTTGAAAAAAAATACAAAAATACACACAAATGGTAGCGCCGTCGCAAATTGGCATCAAAATTTGACCCCAGATGTTGTAGTGCCACCACCAGGCCAACTTAGGTTGTACATATATAAGTATCAAACATATAGAACCCTCTACAAGAATTTATTAATTTTATGAAGGCTCTAGCTCATCATGGTTGCTTAATTTTATAAATAATCTAGAAGAATTATGGTTGTTGGTATTATAAAAAATATATTTATCCTCCTAGTCTAAACTTAAGAGCTAGATTTCTAGATTTATCCTTTTAACTAAGAGTTAAATTTTGGATAGCTTGATCAATCTTAGATTCTTCTTGTTAAAAAAATAAGAAAAACCTTATTTGAAGAAACCTTATATGCTCTTCTAAATGAATGATTTGGGCATTCCTTCTCTTTGAAAGAGTAAACATAATACTAGCATACATATCCTTAGAGGAATAAAGGTAAAGCATGTCAAAAATATCATATTTATTCATTATTCCACTTAAAAAATAATAATATTTATTATACTTAAATTACTATTAAATCAATATTACTATAATATTATGATTAATATTGAATTATTATTAACATGTGATTTTATTGTTATGATTTAATATATTCTTTTTATAAAGGGTTCTTGTGTAGGGATGAGTTGGTGTGAAGATGAGTGGGAGACCCCTAATTGTGCTACAAATTAGGAGTACATACCTTCACAGGGTCTTCATTGAAGGGGCAATACATTATCACGTGCATTCATATTGAGGGGTTTAAAATGGGCAAAAAAAAGGGGGCAATATATTGCCTAAATAGGGGGAGGGTTTTTTTTTTGGGTGGGGGGTATTGGAGGAGGGTGACAAAAAGGGAGTTTGGGGCAATATTTTTTTAAAATAGGGGGATTCTTTAGTATACCATGAACGCATGTGCTATGATTCAGGTTCACTAAGTTAAGCTCCCGTGCATACCTTACCCATTATTTTTTGGTCCTACATATAGTTATGATAATGTGAGACTATTCCATACTCGTTGCAGGAGGCACTATTTTAAGGTCTACACATGGTTATGGGACTACCTACTACTCCTTGCAAGAGAATATATTTTTGGGTTTGCATATGGTTATCAGACTATCTTGAAACTTTTTTGTTCAATAAGTGAATCAAAATGAGATTTTATAGTTCATGATACCAACCATCTATTTTTTGGGTCTATATATGGTTATGGTAATATGGGACTACTACTTACTCCTTGCAGGAGGCACTTAACTAGATGCTACAAATGAGTCTTGAGAGGAGATCTTTGAGTACAAGAGTGTATTTCATGGTTGTAAGCATGTTGTACATAATGTAAACTTTCATCCCACAACTTAAGATGTTTACTACAATAACCTCTGAGAAGATGAACAACTATTCTATTGACTACTTATGTTTGTCCATCAATCTACAGATGGAACATTGTGATGTTCTTCAATTTAGTATCCATAAGCTCCAATAATGTTGACCAAAATTACACTAAGAATTAAGAATATCAATCCAATACAATAGAATTTGGAAGCCCAAAATGAACCCATACAAATTGGAAGAACAACGATGTTTCTTATTCATTTGTGACTTGTTTTTTACAAGGCACTAATGCACATTTTGTTGAACCTATCTACTACCACAAAAAAATAGTCACGCCCTTTCCTAGACATTGGTAGCCCCCCCCCCCCCCCCGAAAAATTCCATCGAAACACTCTCCCATAGATGAGATGACATAGGTAGAGGTGTATAAAATCTCAACTGCTTATTACTAGGCTTTCTTGTTGTACACATTACACAACCTCTAATGTACTTAGACACACTATCTTGAATACAAGGCCTATAACAATATTTATACAACTATGACATTATTTTGGTTACCCCAGAGTATCCAACAATTAAAGATGTATGTGCTTCTATAATTACTTGTACTCATTCATCTTGTGGAATACATAATTTTACTAACTAATGTAGTAATTTGTCTTGTACTTAGTAGTTTATCTCCTCTACATGTTTGCCTTGAATTAATGTTGCATATATATTCTTAAAGTCTTTGTCCCTATCATATTGTTCTTGATAAATTTCATGTGCCATTTAACTACTTTGAAGAATAATTATAACACTTATTATAGGAGGCCTAGATAACATAGCTGCTACTTTTTTTAATGTTTTTCTTATACATTATAACCAGATGGAACTTCTATAAAAAAACCCTCCACCTAAAATGCCTTCTTTTTTGCAATTTAGACCGCGAGTGCAAATATTGAAGTGGTTGATTATCTGTGTGCATTATTGTTTCCTTACACATTAGAAGTGTTTCCACTTCTTTACACTTTGTACTAATGCATAACACTCTTTATCATATGTGGGATAGTTACTTACCGTGGTTGTGAAAGTTTCAAAATGAAAGAAAATAGGTTTCTATCCTTGCATGAGTACTCCCCCATGGTAAACCCACTAGCATCTATTTCAATTTTGAACGGTTTTTGTAGATCTAGTAGAGCCAAAATTGGTGCAGTGCTTATCTTTTCCTTTAAAGTATCAAAGACCTTTTTTTGAGCATACCTACTAGAAAGATTTATTTACACTAGTTAGTGCATTTAATGGAAATTTTAGGCAAGAGAAGATAGTTATGAACTTCATCCAATACTATACCACACCTAGAAAACTTCTAACTTTTGTAATTGTACTTGGCTTTGACCAGTTTACAATGACTTCAACCTTTGTAGGATCCACTTTCAAGTTACCTCCTACAATATAGCCTAAGTACACTAGTGATTCCTTAGAAAATTCACATTTTAACATCTTTACATACAATTTTTCTTTCCTTAATACATCCAGTACTTTTCTCACATGCTCTACATGTTCTTCCCAAGTTTGACTAAATACAAGTATATTATCCAAATAAACTATGAAAAATTCATCTATGTGTATCTAACTAAAATGTTAGTACCCATAATTGGAGGCTCTAGGACCCCTTAGACCCCATTTTTGTGATTTTGAGGTTCGAATGACCGTTTTTGTTGATCCCAGTAGCCTGCAATTTCTCCCTTCACTTTCTATCACACTCTCCTAGGTCCCACGATATTTTGATGCAAACTTACTTGGACTAGGTCAGCTAGGTTGACCTAGTCTTGGATTAGGTCAGCCAAGTCAACCCAGTCCTAGGTTTTTTGCCCCAAAGTTGGTTCAGGGCCTGATGGAGGCGTTTTCTTCCAATTTCTAGATTTGTGGTTGACATGGAGTTAAATTAAATGTTGGAATAACTATGGAAAGTTGGGACTGAGAGGGGAGGGGTGAATCAGTACCACAAAAACTTTTATAACTGAAATGGCCTATAACCATATACTACTGTTGATGTTTACCGAATCCAATAACTTGAAATGAAACTGATATAAAACTCATAAAACATATCATCAAAATATTCAAGAAATATAAATCATGTTATGTATGTGGAGCCTAATCAGACTCAGTTTCTTTCGGTGCAGTTTCCCCCCAGACTTATCTACAGGGGTTTGGGGGCAGTGCCCCCAAGCTCGGGGTCAAGGGGCAGAGCCCCTGATGGGGTCAAGGGGTCAAGGGTCAAGGTTCAACAATGACTTAATAATATTGTAAAGGGTCGACCATCAATTTTCTATTAGTCGGAGTATTTTTGCCCTAATTAGGTTATGCCAAAAATACGTGTGTAAAGGGCTTAGGGTTTTGAGATTCATAATTGTATGAGGGATTTTTGTAGCTTCCTGTGGCGGTATTGAGTTGTAGGTTTCAGATTGTAATTGCTAGATAATAATAAAGATATTGGACTCGTTGTTGGTGGATGTAGCCCAGGGATTGGGTGAACCACGTTAAATCTCTGTGTCTTTGTGTTCTCTTCTGTGCATTAATATTTGCATTTTTTTTGCTTATTATTCTAACAAATCATAACTCCATGACTTTGTTTACGCAAAAATCCTGGTTAGAGGACAAAACTGTTGTGGGGATGATACCCACAACCTTTACTAACTGTAGTGTAAAGGGTGCTCGGTTAGAGCTTGCAATGTTTAGCCATTTTGATAGCTTACTCGGTTAAGAGTATACAAATAGTTGTTAGGCCTACATGGTTAGAGGATTTTAAAATCTCTACACTTAGAGATGTACCTTGTTAAAGGTTTTACAAATATAAGATCGGTTAAGATCTACCCAGTATTGGGATTTCTAGCTCTTAATATAGTAGCATCAACACCTCAACAATGTCTGTTACATTGCATAAAAAAAAATGTTGATCATACTCTATGTGCTCTGAAATTTGTGTTACCTCGATCTCAAATTGGAACACTTGCTCGGATCTGCTCTGCGGTAGCTAAATATCTGCTCAGTGCTCTCTGCTCTGGTCTTTGTTCTTCAAATAACTCCTTTAACTTTCACTAACAATATCAGCCTTCTCTGTATCATCACTCTATTTTGTTCTATAAATCATCCTTTAAATATAAGAGTTATTGCCTCTTAATCTTATGCGTTAGGTACGCTGTGATCTATTTTAACCGTTAGATCTATTTTTACACTCGATGACTGTGTCAATTTTACCTTGGTACTTGGTATTTTTCTTGGAAATAACAAACTTTCAATAACTACTTAATCTGCTCCTTAGATCTTCTCTTTGAATTATCTTGATCGTTGATCTCATAAAAAACCATTCTCTGTGCATTTTAGAATCACAATTAAGGTTGTGTTAATTCATTAAATGCGTCCTTATCACGTTTAGAATCAATTAAGTAACTCGGTAGATTAACTTCTCTTTGCTCAGTTAACTGATCTTTAGTACTCGGTAACTGTCAACTTAGTGTACTTCATATGCACTCGGTGTTCGGTAACTGTAGACTCTTGGTGTAGTATCTTTAGCTCTTTTGTGTGCTTTACCGACTTCACTGGCTCGCTCGGTGTGCATTACCGACTAGTTAAGTATTTGGCTTTCTCCTTTTCACCGATTGATTCTTTTGATTCATATGACTTTGACTTAACTAATGACAACAAAATATCTATTTGAGATAACAATCTCCCCTTTTGACATTAGTTGAGCATTTTTGACAAAAACCTCAAAGTCATCAAAATTAGTAACTCCCCCTCAGATGTTACTCTCTATACAAAATATGTACAACTCTGCTTCTCTTTTTTCATTTTCACATATATACTTTTCATTTTATTTTTATTTTCAGAAATCTATATCCGACTCTCTATTTATCTATCTATTCCCCTTTTTTGACAAAAAGTCTCAACAGTAAAACTTATGTATCAAAATTGTGCTTATACCTTTGTTGTATCCTAGCCAGTACAGTCTCCCAAGTGTCTCAGAGATTCTGTAATATAACAATGTGCTCATTGATTTCTGCCGATAGGTCAACTATAATATCCAAGGTGATGACCTCTGGAAAACTTGCTAGTTATTTTCCTTTCTTCAAATGTATGTGCATTGTAATTATTACAAAGAGATCAGACCTTGTAAAGGTGATCAAAACCCTAAAAGGGAGAAACCTAGGTTGCATGATAATAATTAATAAAAGAATTAATTATTATATGCCTAAAGTTTAAGTTAAGTAAACTAGAGATAATAAGTGACTTAATAATTAAATCAGTGAAATAACTTATTACTCTAACAATAACACGAGTCAAGATCCCTAGATGTGTTAAGTGCATATAGGGGTGAAGTAATAACCAAGTCACCAATATAGATTGTAAATGATACATCATCATCAAGTATAGTAACATAAAAATTGGGCCTGACAAGCAAGAGGAGAAAATATCCATGATACAAATCTAACAATGAAAGTGCATAAATGAGGGTGTGTGGAATAAGAATCAACAATAGCCCAAACCTTAACCAAGATAATGCAACAAAGCCAAAGTAAAGGTAAATTTAAGCCTTGAATACAACAAATAGTTCAATTAACCCACTTTAGAGTTATAACAAGATACAAAATATAATTTAGAACTTTAGAACTAAATGAAAATAAAAACTCTTAGTTGTTTTTGATGGTTGATAGATAATTGTTCATTGTTCCAACCACAACTTTTGAGTCATACCTCAAAATTTTAACCTCTTGAATGTGTTGAAAAAAATAATCATACAATCTAAACAATCCGGTCCTTACAATCTTGGGTAGATTAGATTTACAAGTGCATAATTGAACCAATCATAGTCACGAGTGTGAAAATTAATTATATGCATAAACTTGAACTCGTACTTATTGAAATGATACGACAATTTACATACTTTTGAACCGCTCACCCTGATCTCTTATTTTTGAAAATTTGCAAAGATAGATGTTGCTTGTAAACATTGTGAATTCATAGAATTGTAAGACTCAAGTTCTCCTTCATCAAACCCCTAACAAATTAACTATATAGCTTCAAGCCAAGCTAAAAAACAACACGCAAGCACACAAAAAATATAGATTGACGCATATTATAAAGTGCTTTGATTGCACACTAAATTTATGTTTACTCCATTTGCAAATCAAAACCTAGATGTGTTAAATTGATTCCAAGATTCTCTTGGTTCAGATCTCCAAATAAGTGAATGAATGTCCTTAAGTACAACAACCAAGGACACAAGATAAGATGACATGCACTATGTTGACTCGTAATGACATTGTGAAAATGGTTTGATAACATGCACTATTTTGAATTTAAATTTTTAAAAGTGAAAGAATCTTATTTGCAAATGCAAAAGTAACTTTATGTTAGGTATATACTCTTAGATCTAAACGACAACGACTTGAGAATATAAAGAGTGAAGATGAATTATAAAAAAATTAACAATAACAAGAGATGTGATGCAGCTAGAGTCTCTGCCTGTTTCCAAAAGTTTGCATTGAGAAAATTGCAATGTTGTGACCTTTGCATTTGTTTAGAAAATTTGATCTAAAAGATCGGTCATATGAGAAAAATTGCCCCCTTCAATACAATATCTCATACAATAATAAAATAAACTAAATGAAAATGAATTGTTTAATTTGACTTTTACTTAATAAAGAAAAAAAACCCATATAAACAATTATAGGATAGTTAAATAGTGGCCCTCGTCTAGGGAGAGAAACAACATTGTGAGCCATTGCTAAAAGTGGTATATAATTAAGTTATGCAAGTGATGTAACTCCTATGATACATAACGAATGTAGACCTCCCAAAAGGAGGCGTGTGTAAGAATTAAATAAATTTAAAGAGAAAGAAATGATTAATCATTTATTGAAATAATAGTATTAATTTGAATGAAACACCAGTCTCAAATAAGATACCAGAATTGAAGTGGATCGAATCTGAAACAAAGAGTAAGCATTTTAATTATGGTTGTTTCACTCTATCTCCACTTCACAAAGGTGAAGGTAATACAACGGGGAACACAATAAGAAGAACTTTAATCAGAGAAGTAGAAGGAACATGTATCGCATTTCACAATATATCAAACTAATATTTCTTGATAATAAATATTGAAGAATCAATACAAGAAATTTTGATGAATCTTAAAGAAATTGTACTTTGAAGTGATGCATATAGAATTCAAGAAGGATTTATCCATGTTGTTGGACCAAAAAGAGTGACCGCTCAAGATATCATGCTACTACCTTTTGTGAGAATAATTGATACTACACAATGTATAGCTAACATAAACAAATCAATTACTTTAGATATACCATTACAAATTGAGAATGGTCATGGTAATATTATCTAAAATCCAAATAATTACAATTGTAAGGAAGAAATTTTTCATATAGATGCTGCCTTTGTCTTTCTTATATATGTTGTCTTTATCCCTGTTCACAATGTAAATTTCATTATTCACTCTTATTTGAGTGAAAATGAGACACAAGAAATTCTCTTTCTTGAAATATGGATGAATGTAAGATTATCTCCTAAAGAAGTACTTTACGAAGCTTCTAAGAATTTAATTGACCTTTTCCTTCCCTTTCTAAATGCAAAGGAAGATAACAACGATTGGAACAAACAATCTAAGCAACAATATCACTCTTCCTTACCTATTTACTAAAAAAACAATTTTTCTGGTTATCAATTATTATATTATTAATATTGTGCTAACTTCGCGCACCTAGAACTCCTAAACCATAAGTCAGATTTCGACGATTTTTTTTCGGTGTAGCTCCGTATGTGAGTTAAGAGCTTGAAGCTAAGGTTTCAACTTCTAGGTATTCATAGATCTTTCTGTAGAGACCGTCGAACACATAGTCATAAAAAATGATCTTTTCAAAGTGCCGCCTGATACCTGCTATGTTCTTGCACCAATGGTCGTTTACTCAAAAATGCCAGGTGGCCAAATGTTAGTCATTACAAAATGTCCCATTAGCGGTGCACAAATGGGTCAATTACCAACCAAAAAAGGTACAAAATAATCGGCTATTAGTACATATGTGATCGACTATTGGTACATGTGTTTTCATTTTTGGGATTCCTTTACTATTAATAATTGGGTGTCTACATGACAAAAACGTCACCATTATTAGACCCCCTAAAGCTAGTGGGACTTTCCCAAACAAGAATCTAAATATAAATTTTATTATGTTTATGTCCTTAAGCTAGTGGGACTTTCCCTAACAAGAATCTAAATATAAATTCAATTAAACATAATAAATATGTAGATATTGGAAGAGCATTTTAATCTAAAGAACCTAGAGAACAACAATATATAAAATAGTCTTTGAGTTCTTATTAGCTAGGTAGGCAATTGAAAAAAGGGAACACATTTTTTCTCTTAAAATATCTCGCAGGAGGGTGAACGTTGCATCTGTCCAATTGACCGCCTTTTCAACTTTCAAAATTCTAAAACTCCCTTGTCCACGCGTCGAATAATCTGTACAATAGTTACCGGATCTGACGGGAATCGGACGGCCGAAATTATCGCGTTTGTATGAAGCTAAGATAAACCTAATATATTCCTCCTATATGCAATTCTCGGCTAAACTAGAGGCCCCGCTCAGTGTTAACACAACCGATATAAATATTGGGGTTTTAGAGCAATTTCATTGTATTCCTTCGTTTTCTTTGTATCCTGTCTACAGCATTTTTTTCATTTTTATTAGATTGGATCGGCAGGTCTCTGGCTTTCCGTCTATAGCAGCGCATTTTTCCTTTTTAGTAGATTGGATCGGCAGGCATCTGGCCTTCCCCGATTTGGCGTTCAATTGGGTTTCTGAAGAGCTTTTGTTTGTGAAAAATGGTAGGACGATGATCTCTCTGTGCTCTGTTTCCTGTTCTTAAGCCCTAGCTCTTGATCGCTGTATTATTTTTTACGGTTATTTATCTGGTTTTTTTATTGTCCAGGCTCTTCCCGGCCAGCACGCAGATTGCCCAAGTTTCAAGCTTGTGATTGTCGGTGATGGAGGCACTGGTAAGATAATTGTTTGACAAGTTATGAATTTTAGGGTCTAATGTTTTTTAGTGTTTTGAATGATCTCAATGTGTTGCTTAATGTAAAAATCTGTATCAACAGGAAAAACCACATTTGTGAAGCGTCATCTTACAGGGGAGTTCGAGAAAAAATACGAGCGTATGTGGACTTCTATTTGCATCTTTGATATATTTTCTTATGTTTCAATAAATATGATTGACGTTTCTTTCCTCGTTGCATATCATACGTGTTTTCAGTTGCTATGCTTTTAGGCATGCATTTGTCTTAACTTACTGGGTATTGTTTCATTATGATTTGCCTATTGGCGATATAGGGTTTTACTGATACCGGGTGGTTGATTTTTAAGATCAGTTTTAAAATTTTATGATCAGTTTTGAAATTAGGTTTTTAAGGTCTAGGTTACTCGTAGTTTTAATACGATTTGTTCATTTCATTGATTTCGCACGCTGAAATCGAAGCATTTGTTCGTTTTACTGTGTTTGGGCTGCTTTCTTCTTTTTTCGGTTTATTGATAGTGTGTTCACAGTAGTGTCAATCCCTAAGCTCTGCCGTGACATTATTTTGATTTATATCTGCGGGGAAATGGAAAGGTCACTCATCGAACATTAGTTGTAGATTGTGTAACATTTACCAAATCGATTTGTAGGACCTTTTAAATGCTTATATTTGTTTGGAGGCTGTAGCGAATGGATGCTCAAATTTAAAGCTCCAAACCGTATTGTTTACTTATACATTAGATATTCTGAGTAGTGTGTTTCGTTTTACAGCTACTATTGGTGTAGAAGTCCATCCTCTAGACTTCTTCACGAATTGTGGAAAGATTCGTTTTTACTGCTGGGATACTGCTGGACAGGAGAAGTTTGGCGGGCTACGTGATGGCTACTAGTGAGTTTTACTGTACCTTTAATTTGCATTCTCCCTTGTTTATTTGCTACGCTGGCCATAGTCTAGCGGAGTTTCGCTTAATTAAATATTTTGGCTAAATATTTGTATAGATAAAATATGTTTCGCTTATAACCATACCTTTATTATTATAGTTGTTGATCAGGTACTTGTACGCCTCTTTCTGTATTGGCCTTTAATTTTCTCTTCAACATCGTTCAATTCTTTTGAAAGATCACAAATTTGCTCTAAAAATTTGTATTTTTCTGTATGCTTCTCGTTTATAGTGGCTATCATCACAGAGTTGCTTTTCTTCAATTCCATTAATTCCTTTTTCAAAAGAGCCATTTCACATCTAAGATTTGCATTGTCTTTCAACACTTTTAACCTAATTTCCCCATTGCATCAAGTGATTAAACTCACCTTCCTGTTCCTTCACTTTCCTTGGTATCTTGTTGCTACTGTAACTATTCCTCTTTCAATTTATTTGAGATTAGTTTACAACCTAATACTTTTATTATGAATCACCTCTATACTGAGTGGCTTCCCCTTAATAACTTGCAGCAAAACTCTTTACAACCTCTCTACCTTCCAATCAGTGAGATCTCTCTTTTTTTAGTCTCTTTTTTTCTAGTTTCCTGTTCCTTATCTTTGACAATCTTTTTATACTCGTTTAATTGCTTCAGACACCTTACTTTGCTCCTTTACTCATTCCTAGTTTCATTTCATAACTCTCCAACAAATTATATTAAAGATTAATCCAATAATAAATACAACTGATTGGAGTACCTTATACACCAGCAACTGGACAATCTTTCTGCCAACTTTTCTTCATTAAGTGGCAGCTTCAGAATGTCCCTATACCAGAGGCTTCACCACTTTTCGCCCTGTTTTTAGAACGTCAAAGTAATAGCTTCATGGCCTTTTAAAACTCCCCCCTTAGTAACAACAATTTCTTCCCTAAGTGTGATCCTTAGCTGCGGCTGGTAATATCTTCTGTATTGTGGACCATTCACAAATTTTTAAAGCTTGGCATGATCTCCTTTTCAGACGCCTAGAGCCTTTCCTTGCTAACAGTCAATATTCTTATTGCTATACTTGAATAGCAGCCTTCTCCTACCTTTCTTATAGTCCTACCTTTCTTATAGCTAGTTCTGATTTCTTAAGAAAGGAAAACATTAAACACCTATCCAAATGATGTGTTGTTATCTTGACTGTAGTGGCTCCTCCTTTTATTCAAAGCTTTGATCTCAACAATTTATCTCACAGCAGAGACCCATATATCACCTTTTCCAAGCAGCAATCTTCTAACATTCACAAGCGCTCCAGTCTTGGCTCTGATACCACTTAGTAGGTCACAGGGGAATCACAGTAGAACAGAGTACTGGAATAAAACAGAACATCACAGTAGAACAGAGTACTGGAATAAAACAGAACAGAGCATACACTAAGCTGAACAAATCATGTAGATAACAGTATGCTACAGCATACAAACAACAATTCTATTAATTGGAAACAACAAATATAAAATCTGAACTCTACAGAGTTCCATATAAGTCTGCTACTTTTCCACAATGCAATTACATAGTATTTCCATATAAGTCTGCTACTCTTCCACAATGTAATTACATAGCATCACCATGTAAGTCTGCTACAACAATTTAATCTTGCACTGATTATATTTCAAATACATCAGCTTATGGAGCTCTACGGAGTTCTCCCAAATTCCTAGATTACACAACACAGCATTACATATTGGCCTCTCTGTATTTATAACTATACTGAGGCGGTTACAATGCATATGTGCTGTTAAAGTTAACTTATTAAATAAGAACTACATAAATGTGGAGATAAGATCATATCAGATTAAAACATGATCAGATAGTGTTTTCTGTTGCTCCTAGAAGAGACAAGGACTGCTGAGTTGATCTCTGTTCTGATATATGATAATCAGTTATCACAATAGCATCTGTTTTATACTAACAGAAGGCTTGCAGTACAAGGAAATTCTAAAATCTGATTGCAGGCAGAGTTAAGGATGCCAATCTGGAAAATGACAAATAATAGTTGTCGAACAGTTGGTACAGAGTTATCAGAAGTTTCCACAAAGTCAGTGAATAGTTGGGGTGCTGAATTATTTCCAACAGTTGCATGGGTTTTGATTTATTATTTTAAGATTTTAAAATATGATGTTTTCACAGTCCATTGGAGTCAGTCAGTGAACTTCCTGTACATGATTATTTAATTATTTTTGGTATCAATGTGATTTGGATCATACCCAAATGAATCATCATTGTAGTATCCTACATCTGATGGTGGATCATGGAGTATGAGCCAAATTCCATTGGTAAACAAAATTGCATGGTTGTCTTCCAGAAGCTCACTGATATTATATTATTTGTCAAATAGGTTAGATTTATTCCAATTAATACATGTTATTGAATTCAACTGGTTTGTGAATTTGGCTTCTATGCCTAGTTATTGTGGAGTTGTATATTTGTATATACTGGGTGTTCTGTTTGTTGTTTGTGATTCAATTGTGGTTACTCGTTTGTATATATGTTTTGTTATTCAGACTGAACTCATTGGTTTGGTGTAACAATTCATTGCTGGCAAGTGGCAAATGTAGGACTGAGTTTGCCATATGTTGGCTGATTTGTATATTGAATGAAATTGTACTTGTTAATTAAATAATGAAGATTATGATTTTTTCTGAAGTGATTGAGATTAATGGCATGCTCAGATATTTCATTTTGAAAATTCAGTTTCTCCATAGCTTTCTAACCTGGCATTTGTTTTTCCTTTTTGGTTAGATTAATGAGGATAACGAATATCATTGGTGTTCTTGTTGTTTGAATGCAGCATTCATGGGCAGTGTGCAATTATCATGTTTGATGTTACTGCCAGGTTGACTTATAAGAATGTCCCAACTTGGCATAGGGATCTTTGCAGGTAATGTTCTGGATATCACTCTTTTCCATTAGTGATACCTAAGAAGTTAGTGTTTTCCAATCAATAGTTCGAGTCTATATTAATTGTTGTCTGTAAATGGCAGAGTGTGTGAGAACATTCCCATTGTTCTTTGTGGAAACAAGGTTGATGTGAAGAACAGGCAAGTGAAAGCCAAGCAAGTTACTTTCCACAGAAAGAAGAATCTTCAATACTATGAGATCTCTGCAAAGAGTAACTATAATTTTGAGAAGCCATACCTCTACTTGGCACGCAAGCTGTCAGGGTGGGTCATAGTCTTCCCTTTACCTTGTAATCTTGTTTTTGAGAGATATCTATATGCCCACTTCTAATTTGTATTGCTGAATATGTAATTCATCCTTTTCTTGAGTTTGATGTTTTCTGCTTTGTTCTTAGGGATCCAAACCTTCATTTTGTGGAATCTCCAGCCCTTGCTCCACCAGAGGTTCAAATTGACCTTGCAACTCAACAGCAGTGAGTGGAACATTCCTAATATTCTTCTCTTAAATCTTATGACAGTCCTGCAATTTGATTTAACATGTGCATTTATTTTATGCTTATGATTTTATTTTATTTTCTTTCCTCAGGTACGAGGCAGAACTGACAGCAGCTGCAGCCCAGCCTCTTCCAGATGATGATGATGATGCTTTTGAGTAAATGTTTTTTTATCCATAGTTTGAATGCTTCTGCATTGTTAGGGTGGCGGAATTGTTTTGTTCTCTACCATTGGAGATGATATGAGTTCCTGAATTCAATTTCCTCTTTTGTATTTGGGCATATATACTATAAGTTTTTGAGGTGCACTCTGCACACATAATATGTATGAAGCGCAACTTCACAAAGTGTTGCCAGGATTGCATAACTCATCTGCTTTTGCAGATTTCTTTATAATGGTTAGAACTGAAATTTTGAGATATCCACTTATCAAGTTTTAATTGAAGTGTTATCAAGAGTTGTTTACTTTCGTTGATTATTGTTGTGATAAGCAGCATGCATTAAGTGCTTATGGTGGTGAAGCATGTTTGGCATGAGTTCTATTTATTTATATGTTAGCGAGGGATAGATTCATCAGTCTTAATAATGTGGCTTGGAAAAGTACTCTGGCGAGAAAATATTAGTTTGATTGTTGAAGTGAAAACATCAGCTAGAAATTCATCTGTAAGGAAAATCAAATTGTGATCAGAATTATTAATTATCTGTACTTCTCTCTCTAATTGTATTTTGCCAGTCAAAGCTCTGCACTTCAAGTGTAATAGCTATGCACTTCCAAGTGTAATATGGTTTGTAGCTACTTGGACAGGTTTATGAAGAGGTTTTGGTTTGAAATTTGAATGAGATAACTTGCATTTCTTGGCTTGAAACTTGAATCAGATAACATGCATGAGAGCTTTTTGGATGTAAATGACTGTATGGGCCTTTGAGACCTTTTTCAATTTTATTGTTTTGGGCGAAAGCCCCTCTTAATCATCTGGCAGTTAGCACTATTTTCCATGGATGTAACGCAATTGTCTGGTGAAGGCCATATGGGAAACAGTTTCTACATGGGGGTAAATTTCTTTTTGAGAGGTGTTTAAAAATCCATCCAACAAATGTAGGTAGGAAGTTATTAACTACAGCCTGCTCATTGACGTGCTGTTTTTCTTTGAATATTAGTGAAGTTGTTGTTTTCTGCCTTGTTTGGGCATAAATAAGATAAAATTGAAAGATTAAATGTCAATACAACATGATTTTCAGATTACAGCTGTCATTGCAACAGACAATAGAAGATCTACTAAGGGATCCTACAAAAGCAGCTATCATAACAAAAAGAAAAAGTTTAATGACCTTTTAGGCCTTTCTAGATCCAAAACAAGAAGAAAAACTAAAAGTGAAGGACCTTTTAGTAAAGCAACTTTTAGGGCCCTGCTTCTAGATCCAACCCCGCGACTTGACCATTCACCCTTCTAGATCCAAAACAAGAAGAAAAACTAAAAGTGAAGGACCTTTTAATAAAGCAACTTTTAGGGGCCTGCTTCTAGATCCAATACCGCGACTTGACCATTCACCCTTTATAATATATACCATTCACCTTTTATCATAAATAATGTTGAGAAGCTGTTGTGATTTGTTATGGTTCATATCATCCTGTAAGTGATATGCCAACTGTAATCTCCTTTTGAGTTGGCCAAACAATCTTTGCCACCGCCCTGCAAGTCCTTAAAGGATATGTAGTCGAAATTTGTAACCAAAGAATTTGCTTGACGACTCCATTTAGTCTTCAAAAAGTTTCTTGCATTTTTTAATAATTCAGCAAGTAGGCTAGAGTCCTGTAATCAGTTTCCCAAAAAATTCCTTCAACTCTTTTCTCGTTGTCACAACCCTCACCAGAGGTAATATTTGCTAAACTCTGACTCCCTCTTTAGGAACTATTATTGCTAAGGAAAATCCCTGGGAGGATGAAATCATTTCTCATTTCAATTTCTTAGGAGATTTTCCTTTTGTTTTGATTCCTTCTAGAGGAAAGAGAGACAGTTCCAACAGCTTAACCAAACAAAGGTTAGGAGAGGTAACAGAGTTGATTAGTATTCAATTTAGCCTCAATAGTCTGCTTTCGTTTTTTCTCTTTTGAACCAAAGTTACACAGGTTTGCTACGACACTTCCAAAATATACGTCTACTCTGCTCCAACCGAATTTGTCAAAAGAAAAAAAGAAAAAAATGTGTAGAGCTTTCTTCCTTACTGTCAGAAAATGTAAATTTTTTTCTGATACTGTCTCAAGTGAGGCATGTAGCGTGGGATAAGAGTCACGGGGGAAAAATGTATTTGGTCGATACAAACTTGCTCCAAATTCAATCCCACCAATAAAATCTGTTAGGAATTAGTAATTAGTCCCAGGAGAAATGACTCAGGAATTAGGAATTAGTCCTCACATGGGTCTGTTAGGAATACTGCATTAAAAGACTGTTAGGAATTAGGAATTAGTCCTCACATGGGTTTGTAAGGAATACTGTATTATTCATAAGATGCATATATATTAAGTTGTTGAACACCTCTATATGATTATAGAAGCTTTCTAGAGAGATTTCTACACGATATGAGAATCCTATAAATAAATATGTAATGCATTTGGTTGAATAGTGTTGAGGCAAGTATTATTTCATATGAAAATTCTGTTTCATCTACCTAAATTGCTAATATGTTATCTTTTAGCAAAGTACTCCGCTCTTTTATATGATGTGTCCACAAGAATTAACAGAATGAGTCAATAGCTCTTTTGTACGATCTTTCCATAAGAAAGTAAAAAATGGCTTGAAGAAGTAGATGGGTGCTGTGTCCGAGGGGGATTAGAACAAGCCAAAGGTAGGGAGTCACGAGATCAACGCTTTCAACATTTCATTGTCTTTGAGCAGTGAAGATTTCAGCTCCTTGTCTCGGCTCTCTAAATATTTTTGAGCCACTCCGAGTTCTCTGCCACTTAACGCAGATTGGAGCACATTATTCTTGTTCTTGCAATTTTTTATTTTGTGATTAGAGTGACAGTTATTTCAAGCTGGCAGTTTGGGGACTCTAGCCTTCTTTGTAGCAGTGTTCACATCGTGAATGTGTTGTGTACTCCAGTCGAGTGCTCAACTCACAGTTGACAAACGAATAAATAATAAATAAACTATATATAGAGAGGGGTAAGCAACTAAATTATTCTTAGATAATATGGATGAGATTTGCTGTTTTATTTGGAGTACATTATTGGTGGTATCTCGACATTCATATGGTTCGTAGAATATTATAATATTCTTGTTCGATAGAAGGTTTGTCTACCAAAATTAATGCCAAAATATAACATTCCTTTGGAGTCCCATCGGACCACCTCCAAGTTTCCTTCCACTTTTGAATTAAGGATGAGAAGATGAGAGGGTAATTGTACCACAAGTCACATCCCAAAACAACGAGCTCAAGTAGACACGAACCCCTTACCTTTCAGATGGGAGGCTTGCAACTTACTGCTGTGCTGCAGGGTCATTCCCCTTGTAGACTTTGTTAGTTATACAAAAGAGTCCTTCCTTTATAAGTGAAGAATGTCTATAATTATACATTGAATAACTATAGGTGCATATTAAAAAAGAAAATGCTACACTTATCTTCATTAATTCTTTGACTTAGTAAATAGATAAGTAGTAACACTTCTGTGAGCTTAAAAGCTTCCTCCATCTTGGTTAACCCCATCAAAGTTGCATCATCCACAAATTGAAGATGAGTTTGAGGATTCATATTTTATGGGCCAAGACCAACCTTTATTGAGATCACTCCCCTAATATTACTTTATCATTTGGCTCAAACCTTTTTCCATTAAAATAAACATATACGGAGACAAGGAATCCACTTGTCTACGGCCTCTAGATACTAATGAAAGAGATGTGGGAATATCATTGAACAACATAGAGAAAGAGGGTGAAGACACACAACTTAGAATCCATTTGATCCTATTTGAACAAAACCCAAACTATTGGAAACTCACACAAAAAAGACCATCTAACCATGCCATAAGCCTTAGACATGTCCACTTAATGAACATGAAGTTTACCTTTAATTAATGGAGCAAATGGTTTTGTTGCCACAACAACACCATCCAAGATATGATCCCTTGTGACAAAGCCTCCTTGCTCAGGCAAGATCAAAGAGATCAAACACTTATTCAACCATTTTGCAACGATCTTGAAAATTATCTTGTAGGTCATCAAGGCTTGTTATTGCATTAAATTGACCTATTAAAATCCAAGGAAGGGTAAGCATAATAGAACATATAAAACAAATACAAATTTAGAGAAAAATCTTATCTAGAAACTAAGGTAATATAAACATTTGTAAGCCTTATCAATACCCTATACTGACAATTCATGTAGCCTTTGGGTTAGCATGAGAAAAGCCATCACTATTTATTTTAAGGAAGTTGATGCAGAGGAAAGACCTACTTGGTATTATCAAATCAAATGGCAAAGGGGCTTCCTCAACTTGAACATCATTTGACTCGTGGGCTTTCCTCTAAACCCCTGTCCTTGGACAATTGTTAGAACATTTGGACATTGTTGTACTTGACTTTTCCCATGTCATGGACAAACCTCATGTTGTGGCAAAAGGATCATGAACAACTTCTTCATGAAGGGTTTCAACAATGCAAAATACTTGGGGTTTACACCTTGTTTTGTGGAAACTAGGAGTGACAACCTTTGGGAACTAGGCCAGTGTATAAAAATGTGCTTCCAAACCTCTACCACTACCTTGGAGGCCCTTACTCCTAATAAAAAAAGCAACTTCATGGGGCATTTAATGGATGCACACAACAAAAGACTTCAAACATGTCTAGTTATTGATTGGGTGTTCATTGCCATGCACATTCCTTAAGGACATTCATGGTATATTTCCACGTGGTTTCCAAAAATTGATCATCAAAAAATTGAACAGGTATGTAGGACCTTCCAAGACCCTTTCCCAACAAAGAACATGAAAATGCAACACTTTTAGACTTGGATTTAATGTCTGTATTCATAGGACAGTCCTTGCAAATTTGGTTTTAAACACCACAAAAATGTCAAACACACATTGAGACATGTATATGGGGTCTTCTACACACTCCCAACACCTTCCCCAATGACAAAAATCTAACACCATTCTTCTTACGTTCAAACTTGCCATACAAGTGTGTAGACCGTATGACCTATCAGGAAATTTAGACTTACAAGCAATTGGAAACACGTGCAAACCTCCATTTCAACACATACAAATTTGAGATATGGTAGATTACATGTAGACTGACCTTTCCACCCATTTGGAAACACGTGCAAACCTCCATTTCAACACATACAAATTTGAGATATGGTAGATTACATGTAGACTGACCTTTCCACCCATTTGGTGATTTTCACTGGTGGAAAGTCAAGTTATACATTTATTTCCATTTGCTGGGTACCCTAGGTAGGGTTCCGACCAATTTTCACAATAAATGCAATATCTTACAAAAAACCTAATGAAAATTGATGAACCCAAAGAAAATGAAAGTAAACTTACATGACAACCAATCCCAATTGGTTTCAAATCATAGTATGGATCGTATCACCCGTACAAGGCAAAACAATAGTATAAAAAGTGAGAAATGCACTAAAAATGAGGGTTGCATTCATCAAATTCATCATCAATCAGTTCTCCAACCCCAAACTCAAGTTGGAAGGTTGTATTTATATATTTTTCATAATATCAATTGCTTCAATCGTCCACTTAACTATTTTGTTAACAAAAACACCATTTTGTCAATTTTTGCAAAGTTGCTTGGCAACTTTTTGAGCAAGATAACATTTATTTGCAACTTTTACAAAATTTGACAATGGACTTAAAACTTTCCAAAATGGATCAATATGGTTCCAAATGGTAAAAATGACCATATTAGACTCAAAAAACCCCTAAATAACTCAAAAAACCAAAAATGACAAAATGCACCCTATGATGTCCTTGTATCAAAAGTCGTAGAGGCTTAGACCATTTCTAGATATTACCACCTTTTTGGAGGTCTGAGAATGAGAGATTTAATTCACCAAAGAGGAAGCAAACACAAATATTTTAAAATGTTTAAGAAGACCAATGTCAGAAGTCGTAAGAGACTTAGCTATATTGAATTCATCTTTAATAATTTCCTTGAGAATACATATATCTTTATGCCAATTTGTAAAATTCTATGTTGGCACTCTTGGAATATTAAATGATTTCGTTCCAACTACATCTACCAAAGAAGGGTTGATGTCCCAAGCAAGCTTCCATAAGGAAGGAAGCAAAAGAAAGGGCTGACCTATATTCTCCCTGTATGGTCATAAAAAGTTAGCACCTATAATTGGGTAATTTACTAGGACCTATTAGATCCCACCATTTTGGTGATTTTGAGGTCTGAATGCCCATTTTGTTTGATCCTAACAACCTACCTTTTCTCCCTCATTTTTTTTTCTATCGACATCCTCTCCAAATTTTGGCCCATTTTCTAGTGTACAAGTGTTAATCAACTAATGAAGATCTGATGACGATGATGAAGACCGAGTGATACCGAGTATCATGATTGTAGAAATGGTTAGATTAGTTGTTGTTTTGTCATTGATGTCAAGCAATTCATTATTGATTTTATTAGGTTACTATATCTTAAGAGAAGTTAAATGTGTGACAAATACAAAACAGACAATGATGATTTAGTTATTTTCTACTATATATTTGATGTTATCGAAGAGGTACAATTGATCGATTAAGTTGGAAATTGCAAAGAATTAAAGTTATGACTGAAAGAGTTACTTTACCGAGTTAGACAAAGTTAGTTGGTAGAATGTTATATGAGTCGGTCACAAGTTACCGAGCACTGAGCGGAAGTCAAGCACCGAAGATGCGTTAGACACCGAGTAGTGAAATATGAGTTACAAGTTTCGAGGTAAAAGTGAGATGGTTTACCGAGTTGTGAAATATGAAGAAGATGATTGAATGACTGAGTGCAAATCAAATTAAGGAGATTAAGAGACAAAAGTATGTCTATATAAAGAATGAGAAATATGAACAAAATATGCTGCTGGCGAATTGAACAGAGAAGAAGAAGTCGATGAACAACATTTACCGAGCTAGACACAAAGAAATAGAGATTGAAGAATCTACAGTCTGAGAAAGAGATTAGTGGAGTATGTGATGCCAGTATTCAATTGAGCATAAAGGATCTGACACAAGCAAAGGTAGTTGCTATATTTACATATCAAAGTTTACTGTTGCTTATTAATATTTGTAACAGAGACATTTCTTAACCGAGTGGATTTAACAGTCCTATTTGTAAAACCCAGACTTAGGTGACATTCCAAAAGAGTGTTTAAAGACCTCTAACAAGGCCACTCCTAACAAGGTGAAGATCTTAACAGATATAAGGTAAATCCCCTAACAGGGTCACATTTAGCAAATGTGTTTGTAATCTTTAACAGGATAAGTTCCTAACCGAGCGTACTTTAGAAGGGTACATTTTTTTAATTGTGGGTTACTATTGCCACAAAGGTTTTTCCCAAAGTCGGTTTCCTCGTTAAATCTGGATTTATATGAGTTAATATGATGTTGCTAAGTTTGAATGATTGATTTACATATATGAGATGTATTGTTTCTTATGTTATTGAGTTATTTGGCGAATTGGTTATTTACTATATTCAGTTTTACCGAGTGAATCAGTGAGTTCAGTTTTAAGTGTTTTAAGTTTTGATTTGTCTGATTCACCCCCTCCCCCCTCTCAGTGGGACCAACAATTGGTATTATAGCTTAGTTACTCTGAAGTGATAAGTTTAAAAGGGCTTGAGTCAAGATCTAAAGATGTATAAGAGGGAAGCACCAAATTTGAATAGGGATCATTTCTCTACATGGAAAAGTAGAATGAAGTTGCTTGTGTCTGGAGTAGGAGAGTATGCACTTCACTTTCTTGATAATGAATATGTAACACCAACTACAACACCTTTGACTATCAGTGAGCAAAGATAGAAACAAGAACACACACAAGTCATGATTGAGATTGCTTCTATACTTACTGACTAGAAATATGATGAGCAAAAGTATGTCTATATAAAGAATGAGAACAGACAGAGAAAGAGAGAGATGCTGGTGAGTTGAACAGAGAAGAAGAAGAAGCTGAAGAACAACATTTACCGAGCAGAACCAAGAAATAAAGATTGAAGAATCTACAGTCTGGGAAAGAGATAAATGGAGTATGTGATGCTAGTATTCAATTGAGCATAAGGATCTGAACCAAGTAAAGGTAGTTGCTATATTTATAGATCGAAGTTTATACTGTTGCTTATTAGTATTGGTAACAGAGAAATCTCTTAACCGAGTGGATTTAACCATCCTATTTGTAAATCCTAGAAGTAGTGACATTCTAAAAGAGTATTTAAAGACCTCTAACAAGGCCACTCCTAACGTGGTGAAGATCTTAACAGATCTGAGGTAAATCCCCTAACAAGGTCACATTTAGAAAATGTGTTTGTAATCTTTAACAAGATAAGTTCTTAACCGAGCGTACTTCAGAAGGGTACATTTTTATTGTGGGTCACAATTCCCACAAAGGTTTTTTCCCCTTATTGGGTTTCCTCGTTAAATCTAGTGTCAACTGAGTTACATATGATGTTAATGAGTTTGAATGATTGATTTACATATTTGAGATGTATGGTTGTTTAAGTTATTAAGTTGTTTGGTGAATTAGTTTTACTGTATTTAGCTCTACCGAGTGAATCAATAGGTTAAGTTTTGAGCATTAAGATTTAATTTTGTTTGATTCACTCCCCCTCTCAGTGGACCAACAATTAATATCAGAACTAGTTACTCTGAAGTGAAAAGTTTAAAATGACTTTGTGTTAAGATCTAAAGATGTATAAGAGGGAAGCACCGAAGCTGAATAGGGATCATTTCTTTACATGGAAAAGTAGAATGAGGTTGCATGTGTCTAGAGTAAGAGAATATGGACTTTATTTTCTTGATAATGAATATGTTGCGCCGACTACTACACCTTTGACAATCAGTGAGAAAAGATAGAAACAAGAACACACACAAGTTATGATTGAGATTGCTTCTACACTTACCGACCAGGAATATGATGAACTTGATGGATGTACTACTTCAAAACAAATGTAGGATAAGCTTATTTTGACCTATGGTGGAGATCAACATGTTCAGAAGGCTAAAGAAGAAAGTTTGAGAGGTAGATTTAACTCTATGAGGATGAAAGAAGGAGAGAACATAATACAGTACAAGACAAGACTTAAGGAGACTATTAACTCTATCAGAGAAGCTGGTGGAACCATAACAGAGGATGATGTTACAAGCAAGATGTTGAGAAACCTGCTACCGAGCTATGCTATTCGTGTATCTTCTATATAAGAGATAAGATCTATTCCCCAGATGAATGTTTCACTGGATGCTACTATTGGTAAGTTAACTGCATTTGAGTTAAATGATTTTGACAATAGTTTTTCTGCTACATCTAATATTGAATCTGCATTTAAGTCTACCTTAAAGATTGGAAAAGCTAGGGAAGTTGCAGCCAGGGATGAACATTTAAGCAGTGCTCGTGAGAAATTTTATAGTTGTAATGAAGGTCTTGAGTTATTTACTGAATGTGACGAGAATGCGAGAGAATTTGAAGCTTTGTTGGCTAGAAGGCTACAAAGAGGCAAAGACAAATACCGAGGTAAATAACCCTTGAAATGTTTTAATTGTGATAAAATTGGTCATTTTGCATCTAACTGCCCTGAGAAAGATAAGGAGGAAAATAAAGATAACATAGATAAAGACAAAAGAGAAAATAGATTTAGGAGATTTAGACAGAACAAAAACAAAGGTAAGAAATCTTGTCATATTGCTAATGATGGACTAAGTGATGATGATTCAGATGATAGTGATGATGGAAAAGAAGTTGTTTATGTTGCTATTAAAGATGATTCTGATGAAAAAAACAAAGAAGAACCGAGAGCCCTAATATCACAAGTTAGTAAGAATAAAACATGGATTATAGATAGTGGTTGTTCACATCACATGACTGGTGACACACTTAAGTTTATTTCCTTGGAAAAACATGATGAAGGATTTGTTATATTCGGTAATGATGCTCCATATCCCGTGAAAGGAAAAGGTTCTATAATTCTACTGAATATCACAAGATGTGATGATGTTTATTGAGTTGAAGACTTAAAGTATAATTTTTTGAGTGTTGCACAGTTAAATAATACATGTCATCGAATGGAATTTCAATATGGAAGGGTGAACATATTTGATAAGAAGGATAGTCTGATTGCTACTGGAGAACAATCTAAAGGTAATTTATTTTATCTTGATACTTCTATGAAGAGTTGTCTGTTTTCTAAAGTTGAAGATGTTTGGTTATGACACAAAAGGCTTTGTCATTTTAAATTTTGACAACTTAATCAAAGTGAGTAAGAAGAATATAGTGAGAGGAATACTGAGATTATAGAAAATTGAGAATGCTATGTGCAGAGAATGTCAGATGGGTAAGATGACTAAATCTAAATTTTCAAGCAAGACTTATGTTACACAAGGAATTTTGGATTTAGTGCATACTAATTTATGTGGACTCATGAGGACTCAAAGTTATTATGGAGACAAATATTTTATTTTATTTGTGGATGATTATTCTAGAATGATGTTTGTAATGTTTTTAAAATAAAAATATGATGCATTTCAAATGTTTAAGTAGTACAAGGCTAGAGTTAAAAAAGAAACTGGAAGACAATTGAAATGTATGAGATATAACATAGGAGGTGCGTTTACTTCTGATGAGTTTACATTGTTTTTGTAATGAGAATGGAATTAAGAGACAGTTGTTAGCACCGAGGACACAACAACAAAATGATATTGCTGAGAAGAAACAGATCCATTGTTGATTGTGCTAGGACACTAATGATTGAAAAAAGAATTTCACAGAAATTTTGGAGAGAAGTTGTGAGTACTGCTGTTTACACATTGAACCAAGTACAAATGAAGAAAAGTACCAATAAGACACCTTATGAAATCTGGTATGAACACAAATCTAATGTCAGTTACTTTAAAGCTTTTGGAAACAAATGTTATATTTTGAAATATTCTAGAGAAGGAAAGTTTGATTCAAAAGGAGAAGAAGGAATATTCTTAGGATATTCTACGAGGATTAAAGCTTACAAATGTTTGAACAAAGTTACTAACAAGATGGTGGAAAGTGAAAATGTAACAATTGATGAATTTGTAGAAAGGAATGATGAAGATAGAAAGAAGGAACTTGCGGATTATGAGAAGTTTGTATATGTACAACCTGGTGTTCCTGATACCTTACCAAGAGCACCTACTGAGGAGGAAGATGAACAATGCGTTCTACAACCGAATGTTGAAGATGAAGGACCGAGACCTACCAAGCCTATTTTGGAAAAGTACGTGAGGAGGCACCATTCCATGAGAAATATTATTGGAAATAAGGATGTTGGAGTGATGACTAGAAGCAAGGTAAGAGACAATACATGTTTGATATCTACATTTGAGCCAAAGAAAGTTAAAGAAGCACTAGATAATGAAGATTGGATGAAAGCAATGAAAGAAGAGTATGATCAAATTGAGAAGAACAAGATATGGACATTAGTACCCAGGCCTCAAGACAAAAATATTATTAGTACTAAATGGTTTTTCAGAAACAAATTGAATGAGCATGGAGAATTTATCAGAAACAAAGCTAGATTGGTTTGCAAAGGTTATGCACAAGAAGAAGGCATAGACTATGGAGAGACTTTTGCATATGTTGCTAGATTGGAAGGAGTTAGAATACTTTTGGATTATGCTTCTCACAAAGGATTGAAGGTATATCAAATGGATGTTAAGTCTACATTTCTTGATGGGATACTTGAAGAAGAAGTATACTTTGAGCAACCTGAAGGATTCATTGAGAACACTAATAAGAACAAGATAGGTAAGTTACATAAAGATTTATATGGTTTGAAACAAGTACCTCGAGCATGGTATGAGAGATTGCACCCTTATCTAATCAAAATAGAATTTTAGAGAACTCTACTGCCGAGGTAGAATATGTTGCTGCTGCTATGAATTGTACAAATATAGTATGGATTAAAAAATTACTTGAAGGTATGCAAGAAGAGATCAAAGATGTAGTCACTATTTTTTGTGATAATACAAGTGCTATTAATATATCAAAGAACCCAGTTATGCATTCAAAGACCAAGCACATTTCTATAAAGTATCACTACTTGAGAGAACAAGTTCAAGAGAAGAATGTGAGATTGGAATATATCAATTCAAAGGGACAATTGGCTGATATCTTTACAAAGCCACTACCTGAAGATGCTTTTGAGTATCTCAGAGGTAAATTAGGGGTTCTTCCCCTATCCAATATTCACTAAGAAGCATGAGGCATGAGGCATGATGCATGAATTCTTTATTTCATTATAATATCTATTATTGAATTGATGTTAGTGTGACACACTTTAGGAGTTTCCTGAAGTTGTAAGATTTTTGTATGCAATGTTTTATGAGTACATGTTAGGTATAATCCACTAGTGGAACAATTTGTCAGGAGTATGACTTTTTGGAATTGTTGTCAAAGAGGGAGAGAATGAATTGATGACATTTATCCTTAAGGGAGATATTGATGACAAAGAGAGACAATGAATTGCTACTATTTACTCATGAAGGAGAATTAGAATGTATGCTGCAAGAATCAGCAGATTTATCTAAGAGGGAGATTCAGATTGAGAGATCAGAGATCAAAGTGGAAACAAAAAATATCAACTTAGAGGGAGTCCAGTTATGTATTTGAGTATTGCCATCATCAATTGATATAACACTATTATAGTGGTTGCCATCAAAATGCCAAAGAGGGAGATTGTTAATCAACTGATGAAGATGATGAAGACTGAGTGATACCGAGTATCATGATTACAAAAATGGTTAGATCAATTATTCTCTTGTCATTGATGTCAAGCAATTGATTATTGATTATTATTATGTTACCATATCTTAAGAGAAGTTAAATGGGTGAAAAATACAGATCAAACAATGATGAATTAATGTTGATATAGTTGTTTTCTACTATATATTTGATGTTATCAAATCGGTACAATTGATTGATTAAGTCAGAAATTGCAAAGAGTTAAGTTATGACTGAAAGAGTTACTTTACCGAGCTAGACAAAGTTAGTCGGTATAGAGTTATATTAGTCGGTCACAGTTACTTAACACCGAGAGAAAGACAAGCATCGAGCACCAAAAATGAGTTAGACACCAAGCAGTGAATGAAGACAGTTATCGAGTTGCAAAGCAAGTTTACTGAGTACAAGATATTGATTGTAAATGATGATAAGATCAAATTTAATGCAAAGTGATGATGAGATGGATGAGGATAAGAATTAAAGGAATTTTTTTAGAAGATCTATGAACGTGAAAATTCAATGAGAAGATCTAAGGCGAAGATCAAGCGGTTAAACATGATTATGTGAGTTCTAAGAAAAGTTTAAGTTCTGAGATAAAAGTGAAGGTTTACTGAGTTGATATTTATGAAGAAGATGATCGAACGACAAAGCGCAAATGATGGACAATCTAATTAAGGATATTAAGAGGTAAAAGTATGTATATATAAAGAATGAGAACAAATAGAGAAAGAGAGAGATACCGGTGAGTTGAATAGAGAAGAAGCTGAAGAACAACATTTACCAAGCAAAACAAAGAAATAAAGATTGAATAATCTACAGTCTGAGAAAGAGATAAATGGAGTAGTCTGAGAAAGAGATAAATGAAGTATGTGATGCCAGTATTAAATTGAGAATAAAGGATCTGAAATAAGAAAAGGTAGTTGCTATATTTATAGATCAAAGTTTATACTGTTGCTTATTAGTGTTTGTAATACAGAAATATCTTAATCGAGTGGATTTAACCATCCTATTTGTAAATCCTAGAAGTAGTTGACATTCCATAAGAGTGTTTAAAGACCACTAACAAGGCCACTCCTAAGAGGGTGAAGATCTTAACATATCTGAGGTGAATCCCCTAACAGGGTCACATTTAGCAAATGTGTTTGTAATATTTAACAAGATAAGTTCTTAACTGAGCGTACTTCAGAAGGGTACATTTTTATTGTGGGTCACAATTCCCACAAAGGTTTTTTTCCCTTATTGGGTTTCCTCATTAAATACGGTGTCAACCGAGTTACATCTGATGTTAATGAGTTTGAATGATTGATTTACATATTTGAGATGTATGGTCGTTTAAGTTATTAAGTTGTTTGGTGAATCAATTATTAGTGTATTCAGTTCTACCGAGTGAATCAGTAGGTTAAGTTTTGAGTATTAAGATTTGATTATTGTCTGATTCACCCCCTCTCAGTGGACCAACAACTAGATGCCAATGGCGACCTGTCCCAAGCAATTGGGACCCAAATTTGACCCAGGTCCTGATATCAAAGTATTAGCGGGAGTTTTGATTTTGTGGTCGACTTGGATCATTTTTGAATCCCAAAATGATGGAGTAAGTATAAAAGGTGGTTGTCTCTCCTCGTTTTACATATCATGATCATAATCAATCATTTTGGAAATCAAGTTATCAATATTTTCAAGCAAGCAAGGGAAATTGAGCATTTAGATTCAAAATTTGAGGGTGAAAGTACAAACCTGTGTCACACTTTTATAAAGGAAAATGTTAATAACATCAAAACTGTTCAACTTCAATGATATAAAAGTGGCATTTGTAATTGGATTTTGAAGATGATGTAAATTGATGAAATGTGTAAAACTGGATGAAGTTTATGCCTATTATTTTTTTAAATTTTTTTGAACAAGAATTGATGTAATTTTAAAAATTTTTAAAGTCTATTTTTCAATTGCTGAAAAATGCTAAAAATCAGAGGGTCTAGTGCAAATAATATTTTTTTCCCCTGATTTCAAAATATGTTTTACATGACATGTATAGCCAGTGTAGAAAAAAGAAAGATTGGTTTCCAATGTATATTTTCTCTGTTATAACTATTCAAAGTTGGAGTTACCCGAAATCAACAATTTTTGTCTCCCGCCTAATTTCCCCTATCAAATCTACACCATTCAATTTTTTTTGAAGAGGACTCTCTCCTCTAGTGTTAAACATAAGTTTTAAAATTTTCTGACAAGATTTGTTATTTTTTTCTTTTTTTGAACCAACGTGTTCTCGAATGTTAAAATGCCTACTTGTAGTATTTTTAAATTATGTAATCAAACCACTATAAAACTTATATGACCATAATATTGGTTTCGAGCTCTACAAAAGGGTATTTTTAGTTTTTAAAGAAAGTTGAGTTTTGATGGGGAAATCAACTATAGAAGTGAGAAGTTATCTAATTATGCAAATTTGCTTATTTTGCTGTCACATAGGATGCCGCATAAGTACTTTCGCCCGGACATGGTTTGACCAGACTTGTTTCGGTCGGACTAGGTTCAGCCAAAACTAAGGCCAGCTAAACACGGTTGTGCCGATGACCGCACCCCTTAAGCCTCATATTTTAGAGGCATTTTTTGAATTAAAAAATTAAATAAAATGATTTAATGTGAATTTGAGTTTTAAAGGCGTATTTTTTTTGCGTTCAAGGGTAATTCACCAAGGAGGTTTGTTTTTTCTTGCAAGTTAATTTTATACTTAAATTTTTACCTTTTTTGGTTTTTTTAATTAAAGCATTGTTCAATTAGTACTTGAATTATGAACTTATAAATAATATTTTTTATTTTTTATTGGGTATATGGTTTTCTGTATGTAGGTGAATTGAAGCTCTCAATTTGAACAATTTATGCAATGGGGAATAAAATGAATAGATCAAGAAAATATGATCGAATAAGGGATGACAAAATGAAAGGTCATACAAAACGTAATCAAGATCAACCTGTTGAAGTTCAATAAGAACATGTTGATATTAAAGAAGATGCAATTCAAGTTGGGGAACACAATGGTAGTTCTCAAGGTGGAAATATATCTTTTGGCATGGGAAATTTGATGGAGATGAATTTAGGATTCACTTTTTAGTCAAATTTCATTTGAACACATGGTATTTGAAAGCACAATTAAATTGCATTGCAAAAAAATTTGGGATGGATATTTTAAAAATAAAAATATGGTTGGAAGAGCACAATTATTTTCTAGGCTATTCAGGAAAAGAGAAATGACTCCTATTTTGGAGGTGTTGGGTGTTGATTACAAGAAAATCTCAACAGAAAGTGTAAATCGAACAACAGTTAAAAATTTGCAAGATGCATTGAACGACATTAACAACTCAAATCGAGGAGCCGATTTAAGTGCTCATGTAGAGCGTTGATGACAACTTTATCTAGTAGGAGGTTGAAAGAGAAAAAAAGTACAAACAATTTATGATTTACTGAATGTATCTAGAAGAATTGTTTAAAGATATATCAGTAAGAGAAATATGTTAGATGAAAACATTGAAAAGAATTGGGTAAATATTTGTAGACTTCCTCGAAAAGACAAAAATTCTGAAGATGTAAAAAGATAGGTCATTGAATATTGGACCACTCACTTCCATATTTCTTCTAATATAAGGGATACTATACAGATGAAAGATGAAGAGACCGGTATGAAAATTGCGCATCCAAAATATTTTATAGATACAACACAAAGTGAATTATTTGAAGCATTCAAGCAAGAATTTTCAGATGTGAAAATATGTCAAAGAATGTTTGATAGGTTGTGCCCTTGCTTTGTACACATAAATAAGGTATATGAAACTTTTTGAAATCATGTTGAATTTCATCTATACTTGAAATCATATAAAAAAAAGCTATGTCAGTACTTAATCCAAATATGGTCATCCTTGAAAGTACGACATAATTTGTCAAGATTCAATGTTTAAATTTTGGTCTAGGGTAAGGATTAAATCATAATTGTAAGCCATATGAGTATGGAATTAGAAATTTAGGATATATAAGTAGACCAATAGTTGAATTAGGGACAATGTTCATTGAAGGTTACAATTGTTGGGATAATGGAGAGGTATGTATTGAGAGGGGAGGGGTGAATCAGTACCCTTAAAACTTTTAATCAATTCTTTGTAACCTGTTGTTATTCAATAACCGACTGAGTAGATTGCATAAACCAAACATATAGTATCACTGCTGAAATGTAAATGCATGTAAAGTAAACAATACACATACATAAAATTAAGTACTCATGACACTAGTATTTTGGTATCGCAAAAAACCTCCTTTAGAAGGTAAAAACTGTGGTGGGGATGAGACCCACAAAAATTCACTATTGCAGAAATAAAGTAGCCTATTAAAGCTTACAAAGAGTGATCACTTCTGATGATCTTACCCTGTTAGGAGTAAAATTGAGATCGATTAGATCTACCTCGTGTGAGGATTTAACAACACAATCTATGTGTGCACTCGGTTAAGAGATTTACAAAAAGATGGTTAAGTCTACTTTGTTAAGAGATTTTGGAGTCTATTACAATTGTTAGAGAGTAATAGAAGTTTGATCTTAAACATATACAATCTTAATATTGCTGATACAGATCCATTAAGTGCATACAAAATGTATCACCTCAATGTGAATGATAATACCTTATGCTCTGTTATGCTCGGTAGCCTTGCCTTAGTTCTGAAAACTGATTTCTGCAATGTAGTCTCTGTCCTTAAAACCCTTGTCTGATCTCTGATGTCTGTAATATGGTGGCCACTTGATCATTTCTTGGTCATTACATATATTACAAAATGACATCTATACATTTTTATATATCAAACCTCTATGACCTAATTAGGGCTTTACAATTACATCCTTACCCTAAGATCAACGATGTACATAATTTACCTTGATCATCTAACATAGGAGACATAAACAATTAATGCTGTACATCCGTAACTAATGTTCTCCTTAATCGTGTAAACTGTTATCTAGGTCGGCAAAAATTTGTTACATAGAATGATGTGCCATAAAATTTTTTTAGGTGGCCTATGGTCCACTCGGTTAATGCCATCTTCTAGTGCTCGGTGTAGTTTGTGTTTCTCGGTTATACTGGTGTTCGGTTATCTGTGTAGCTCGGTGTTGTCTATCTGTTCGGTATAGTCTATTTGTTCGGTAATCACTGCACTCGGTTAACTCTGGATGTGATCAATGCTCTTGGTTAACTCTGTACTTCGGTGATTAACCCGACTGTCCTATTTGTGACTTTGTTACCGACTGTCTATACTGAGTGTATGAATACTAATGACAACTTCAATGCATAATTGGAGTAACAACAATTACAAATCAATAATAGTTTGAGTTATGCATGATAAATTTTGGGCTAGGGTAACAATTAGGATTAGGGATTAATTATGATTATGGTGATGTATCAATTATTGTTAGGGTTCCTTTTTTTTACTTATTTTACTAAGGCTTAATGTTAGGGTTTGAGTAGGTTGGAAATTGGGGATCAAAGAGGGATAGGATAAAGATTCATTGAGAGTTAGATTTCAATATGTAAACTACTTAAACAAACCCTTCTCATAAACGAACACTAATCATAAATAAAAACCTAGAATTGTAGTGTTCAATGAAGGTTACAATTAGAAATCAATAATAGTTTGAGTTACAAATAAATATTTCTGACAAATTTTGGATTGGGGTAATGGTTGGGTTTAAATTAGGGTTAGGGATTAATTAGGATTATGGTTATGCATCGATTATGGTTAGGGTTAATTTTTTGTACTTGGTTTACTAAGGCTTGATATATATATTTGGAATTTGGAATTGGGTTTCAAGATATATATGACATGTTAAGTTAGATAAATTGCTTGTATTCATAATTGTAAACCATACGAGTTTATGTAGGTTTCAATATTAGGTTCATATAGGTCCATTGAGTTAAGAATAAATTTTTATGACAAATTTTGGGTTGAGGTAATGATTGGGTTTCAATTAGGGTCTGGGATTAATTATGGCACGATTAATTGATTCTACCTTTGCAGGATCAATTAGAGATATTTTAACTACGTTTAGGTTTACCTAGTATCAATTAGGGTTACCTAGATTAATTTTATGATACAATATGAACCCTAACAAACCCTAATCGTGTAATCACATCTCCTTATACAAATTTCATTTTCTAATATTTTGTAATGTTTTATGTTTTTTTTGGTTTTCTAATATTTTGTAATGTTTTATGGTTTTTTTTGGTTTTTGGTTTTTGTAGATTTTGGTTTTAGATTTATGTAGTTTTTTGTTTTGGGTTTTTGTATTTTTTGGTTTTGGATTTCTTTAGTTTTGGGTTTCTGTAGTTTCGTAATGTTTTATGTTTTTTTTTTTCATTTTCTAACATTTTTGAGAAGAAAACAAAGTAACTAATATAGAAAAAATATGTATTTTCCTAAATACAATTGAAAATTTACAATAACAACTAACTAAATTATAATTAAAATATTAAAAATTAATTAAAATACATTAAAACTAATAAAAACACCTAAACAACTACATTAAAAATACTAAATGTTGAAAAAACTCAGCTAATTGTTTTCAACCGAAGATAGTCCTAGCTCCTCTCCGCTCTGAGATTTATGGAAGCCCCTACAGTGAAAGTGAGCAGCTTAACTTTTTTTCAAGTTTATATAGTTTTTTGGTCTTTCAGCCAGAAATGATTTGACCAGAAGTGGTTCGACCAAACCAGGTTTAGCCAAAATAAATTTTCCACATTTAAGCCACTTGGCACCACTTAGACGCCATGTGTGTTTGACCTGACCACATCCGATCGAAACTATTTTGACCAAAACCACCTTCGACCGAAACCACCTTCGGCCGAAACTGTCTAGTTATCCTAAAGTGTGACACATGTTTGTAGTTTTACCCTTGAAGGCAAGCATCCAAGATCAAGATCTCCAAGTCTCCATTCTATCAAGACCATTCAATTATTCTCTAATTGATGCAATTTTCTTTCCCATGATGTCCAAGTAGAGGAATTCTCAATCAAGAAAGAAGATCTTTCCTTCATTGTCTTCTCTCCTTCATTGCAAGTGATTTCCAAGAATACCAACTTTTAAGATCCAGGGGTGCCATTAATAGATCCATGCATTTGCGAGGGAATCCTTGATTCTATATTACATTCCAAGGTCAAATTTTTCAATCTCAAGCACATCTTAAATATCTTCATGTGTATGAGCAATTTCTACATCCATCCATGAGGGTTAATGCAAGGTAAATCTACCATTTGCATTTTTATAGTCTTTCCTTTATGTATTTTCTTCCATTTTCAAGGTTTACTCCTAAACAAGGGGTTTGACGAAGGAAAACCCCTTTATACAACCTTTTCCCCCATTTTAATGTGCGCATGACCAGGTTACGGAGCCACAAGATCGAGATTGGAAATATCAGATACAATTAGATAGAGCCAAAAACATTTAGTCATTTTTTCTTAGCACAAGATGCCATTGGAAGCCTATACCTAGTTACAGGGCGAGTTTTGACTTGTACCCTAAATTTTTAGTTGAAATTTTACCTACATGTCAGTTTTGTGCTCTACTTTCCATTTCTATACTTTTTCGCTCATTATCTGTCTGTTATTTCCAGTTTTCTACAACTTGTCTATTTAATCACTTTAATCAAATTTATTGCATTAATTCATCATTACCATTTTACCAATCATATAATTTATAGTGAAGGACCATTGTCCCACTTAGTGTTTGATTCTCCTCTTGAACCTTATGGGGCATCTTCCTTCTAAAATGTATAATCGGTAAAAAGGTGAAGCGATCTTGCCTATCCATGTCATTGCTTCCCTTTTCCAACCTTACATTTTTGGTGAACCTGACATATTACATACTTTTGATTTGGTAGTTGGATTTCCTTTGTATGCATCTAGAATCTAGTGTCATATTATATGCATGATTACATTAGATTTTCTTTTCATTAAACAAATTACCATATTAATTAAGTTGAATTGCATCTCTATCTTTTAAATTTTATAATTATATTAGATCTACTCTTTCTTTCATTCCCTTGTGCACAAGTGTCATTACCTTGAGTAGAAGCCGTAGAATTATGGGTTCCTTTGATCCTAAGCCTTCTATGTTTCCTAGGAATCCTGATGATACCAATATGCATTCTATTTACATTAATCCTATAATGGAGAATAAATCTTACCATTTTTCTCATGACGAAGATGTGGCCTTAAGAGTGTATCCTATGCAAATCGAAAAAATTTCCAATGAATTTGATTTTTTTTAGCAATGGTTAGGAAAAGAAAACCCTAATCCCGAAGTCATACCTGTTGTAGAAGGTTTAGGGAAGATAATTCATAATGATGAGCATGTTGTTAATATCTTGCATAACATATCTCATCTCATTGATAAAAATGTTAAACCTCTTAAATCTTGTTCTCAAGAGCTAGGTTTCATCCCACCTACCACTATTTTCGAGGCCTCTATGTCTATCTCTACCTCTATTCTTGGTGTATCCATATATGCTTCACCTATCATAAAAAATTCTATTCAAAATCTCAACCCTACACATGTTAGAATTCCTAATTCTACCATTTCCACCATTCCTTCAATTGTTCCATGTGGTTCTTTGCCTTCATGAATGTAAACTTACAATAGTGTTCCTTTTTCATGCTCCAATATTTATTCCATTTCTCATAATGCTCCTAATATGTCACACATATCTCCTCCCAATCTTTCTAATGATTCTACTATTAATAGCTTGGCTCAAGCCATGTATTCCTTGCAACAACAAATTGCTTCCATGACTTAGTCCAAATTTAATATTCCTACTTGTGACAATGTTAGTCCTTTTTCCTTGGATATCATCCGTGCCATTATTCCGCAATACATGGAGATTCCTCATATTGACACTTGTAATGGTAAAGGTGATCCTTTGACCCATGCCAAAACTTTCAAATGTTGTGTAGTGATTTCTCTCATGATCATAGGTTCATGGATAAGTTGTTTATTAGAACCTTTCGAGATAAAGCCTTGTAATGATATTGCTCTTTGCCTCCTTATTCTATTGAATCTTTCCAAAATCTTGCTAATGATTTTATCAAACAATTTCAAAATAATATTGGTCGTAATATATCTTTGAGCGATTTAATGCATTATAAACAAGGTGTTAAAGAAAAAGTGACTGATTTTATTGGTATATTTAAGCATTTGCACTCAATTTTTTAAAATCTTGTGCCTGATATTGATGTGCAAAATATTTTCATTTCTAATTTATAAAAATGACATCATAGATAAGATTCTTCTTTCTGAATTTTCTTCTTTTACTCAATTATGTGTAGTGCTTCACAATTATTAGCTTCAAGTGAGTCAGTTTGAGAGCACCACTCCAATGGCTCTGGTTGATAAGAGTGATGTTTCATCCAACAACTTTAACAAGTTTCAAAAACCAAAGAACTTTATCAAAGTCAATAATTCATCAAAAAATGTTGATGACCAAGTGGCAGCAACATCCAAAATTGTGGCTCCTTTGTCATCTATTTTTAAACCTTCTTGTAATTTTACTTAGCTTTCCAAATATTTGAATAATATGATGTTGAAGTTGATTAATTTTAAGGTGTTAACTATTCCTCCTATTAATACAATTGACACATCTAAACATTTTCCCAAACACTTTGATCACAAATATTTTGTCCAATACCATTGTCAACCTAGACATGATACTGAGAAGTGTTTTTGTTTGAAATCTGTTATTTAGGACCTCATTGATTCTAATACTATATCTGTTGAGGGTGTTAATGATCAAGGAAACAAATCCGTAGCACCTCCCAATCAAAATCTGTAAATCTTTACTAATCCATTACCATCATTTTTTACCAACAATGTTGAATCTACTCAATCTTTGCCTTCTTCTTCTACCCATGTTGTTGACTATGATGATAAGTGTGATGAATCCAATAATGTTTTCAACTTCATTGATCAAATTGAACCTAAACCAAAACCTTAACTTGAGCTTTCCGTTACCTTTGATCCTAGTGAGACAATTAAGGCACTTGATGGTCCTCTTTATATTATTGCAAAGGTTAATGATCTTTATTCCCGCGGTGTCGTTGTTGACCCTACTTTCATGGTGATTGTGATAATTGAAGAAAATATTTACAATAGATGATTGCAACATGATTTCTATGATAAATATGATGTTATTATCCATACTTGCAATGGTTTCCTTTATCCTACCCATGGTTCTATTAAATTTTTAGTAGAGATTGGTGATAAAACTTTAGATGTCACCTTTGTTGTCATCCCAACTTCCAATCAATTTCAAGTCAAACTTGGTCTTCCTTGGTTTACCTCTCTGAAAGTTGTAGCCTCTCCTATTCATAAGTGTTTGAAATTTCCTCACAATGGAGAAATCACGACTGTTAATCATTCTCTCTATCGTCCTTCCATACCTCAATAATTTATTGAACTTGATTTATTTTGGCCTTCTATGCCTCAATCAACTCAACCCCGCAGAGATAATTTATTTCGATCATATCATAATTACAAGATCCAAAATATTTGTGAGCTTAGAAATCCTAAGGATATTCCATCTCCTCTCCTTGGACCTGGACTTCTCCCTACACCACCCACATCTCCTATATATGCTTATGTTCCACCTATATATTATAAAATTTTTGCTGATGCTATCTCTCAACTTAGTGCGGTTCCTTCTATTCCTCCTCCTCCTAAAGAAGAAAAGGTCCCGATGTTTATTGATCCTAAACCAAACCCAATTTATAGAAAAACCAAGTGTAACTAATGTGTTTGTGATTTCCACCATAAATGTCATGCTAATCCTATAAACGTGCTTCCCAAAAATTATCTTAACCTAAGACACCTAATGATGCTTGATTTCCTTTGATCAACCCATGCATAGCCCAAAGGAGAAAGTTAACTTGAAAAAGATGAAATTGAAGAAACATGATAATGTTATTCATATGTTGGATTCTAATACAATTAATTTGGATGAAGAAGATACTCTTCATGATGATGCTTTTGATGTTCCTAATGCAACTAATGATGATATTCATGCTATTTATTTTGATGATATGTATGAGGTTATTGATGTTAATCATGATTTACCATCTATATTTTCACAACAATTATCTCGTAGTTCTAGTGACAAGAAAAGTGACCCATCTTTACAACATGGTCCCAGTTCAGAAATAGCTATGGTTACTTCTACCATGCTTGATGTTGCTCCACTTGCGTGTTTCCTACCTTCCTTAAACACTAAAAACTAATATGGGGTGAAGGAGATAGGCTTGATTAGTGCCTCTTGTTTGGTGGATTCTATGTGTTTTCTTTCTTGTTGTGATGTGCTTCCCTTGTGATGTGTTGCTTGATATATGTTTTGTTTAGATTTATTTAAATGACCCTTGTTTCTATGTTGACACAAGGTGATAAAAGAATTGTCTTGTTGTGAAATTCCTCTATTTGTATGTCACTTCTTCTATATGTTTTTAAATTTTATGTCATGCACGGACCACTGTTCATAAATGTGCCTTTGTGTTGTCTGATTGGTGATGATGCAAAGCGATAACTACCTATTATTTTTGGTCTCTGTGATGCTGACCCAAAAGACTACTCTTTGTAACTCTTACATGAAATTCTTTCATTGATCTCGTAGTTATGCTACCTTTGGGGAATGCTGAAATTTCATTTTGATATAATATACGTGTATTATTATATGATCATACTGACCCCAGAGTTAGTAGATACCTTCCGTGCTCTCTTTTTCATGTGTTCATTTCCCTTGCATTATCATTTCTTTGGGGCATCTCATAGTGGAAAAATTTCTTGTGGGTGCATGTAAGCTCTGTTAAATCCATTTCTTCTATTAAGGTACTTTCAATCACTTTAACATGGGGGCATACACTCTGCTCCTTGTTTCACATTTTTTATACACATACACAATGATTCAATGCAATCTCCCTCTTTTTCAGAAGAGGAAGGAGACAATGCTTTCCTTGTGTTTATCCTTTCATCAGATCCCCTAATGGAAACAATGATTTACTTAAGGACCAATATTCCTTTTATTTTATCCCTATGGAGACAATTATTTCATTAGGTATGATCGCCGTTGTTAGATCCCTTAATGGAGACAATTATTTCCTTAAGGACTGGTCCTGTTTGATGAGATGACTAGCATAACACAACTTGCTAGACCTTCAATGCCATATTTTGCAATGATTTATCTTTGCATAATCCATAGTAAGGAAGTACCTCACTAGGCTCTCTCTCTCTCTCTCTCTCTCTCTCAGATTTGATGAAGACTTAAGTCACTTGGGCGCTTGATGTTTCTTTGTCTCCTTGAACTTGATAAGATTGTTCTTATGCATTGATCTACTTTTCCATGAGTATGAGATTGTCTCATAATCTCGCTAGATTGGGGGATAAATGTATAGTCCTAAAAAGTTAGCACCTATAATTTGGTACTTTACTAGGTCCTATTAGACCCCATTTGGTGATTTTAAGGTCCGAATGCTGATTTTCTTGATCCCAACAACCTACCTTTTCTTCCCTTGATTATTTTCTTATATCCTGACATCCCCTCCAAATTTTGACCCATTTTCCAAGGTATAGGATGCCAATGGTAGTCTGTTCTAGGAAATTGGGGCCCAAATTTGACCCAGGGCCCAATATCGGGGTATTAGCAAGATTTTTGATTTTGTGGTCAACTTGGATCATTTTTGAATATCAAAATGATGAATTATGTATAAAAATACCTTGTCTCTCCTCATTTTTCATATCATGATCAGACTGAAGCATTTTGGCAATCAAGTTATCAATATTTTCAAGAAAGCAAGAACAATTGAGCATTTGGATTCAAGATTTGAAGGCAAACATCCAAGATCAAGATCTCAAAGTCTCCATTCTTCCAAGATCATTCAAGTCTTCTCAAATTGATGCAAGTTTCTCTCCCATGATGGCCAAGTAGAGTAATTCTCAATCAAGCAAGAAGATCTTTCCTTCATTCTTCTCTCTCCTTGATTGCAAGCGATTTTCAAGCATTCCATCATTTAAGATCTAGGACTGGAATTCATAGATCTATGCATTTGCAAGGGCATCCTTGATTCTACATTACATTCCAAGGTAAAATCTTTGGATCTCAAGCACATCTTAAACACCTTGATTGGTATGAGTGATTTATACATCTTCCCATGAGGGTTTATGCAAGGTAAATCTACCATTTTTCATTTTATAGACTTTCCTTTATGCAATTTATTTTTGTTTCCAATGTTAATTCCTAAACAAGTGATTTAATCAAGGTAAACCCATTTATACAAAATTTTCCCCCATTTTTTCTGTGTGAAGGAACATGTTGCGGAGCCACCAGATCGAGATTGGGAATATCAGATACAATCGAAGAGACCTAGAAAACTTTAGTCATTTTTTCCTAGTACAAGATGCCATGGGTGGCCTATACTTAGGTACACGATGATTTTTGGCCTGTACCTTGCATTTTCATCTCAAATTTTACCTGTAGGTCAATTCTGTACTCTACTTTCCATTTTTGTACTTTTCTGCTCATCATTACTTCGTATAAGCCTATTTTTTCTAGTTTTCTGCAACTTGTCTATTTAATCACTTTAATCAACTTAATTTCATTAATTCATCATTTCCATTTTATCAATCTTATCATTTATAGCGAAGGACCATTTTCTCACCTAGCATTTGAGTCTCCTCTTGAACCTTTTGGGGTATCTTCCTTCCAAAATGTATAATTGGTAAAAAGGTGAAGTGATCTTATCTATCCATGTCATTTATTCCCTTTTACAACCATAAAATCCCAAAAATATTACAATTAAGTACAATTTATAACAATCCTATTCCAATATTTCCACCATAATATTCATATTTCCATAGAAAACCAACAATGGAAGAAAAGGTGATTAGAAATTTCTTCAATACCATCATATGGAACATAGACGAAGGGCCCATAGAAGCCTCTTTTCCTAAGCTTCCATAAGGAAAAAGGAAAAAAATAATAGAGCAACCTATACTCTTCCAAATAAAAAATAAGGAAGTAGCATGGATAATAGGCCTATTCAAATGTTTCCGTGATAATCTCTAAATTTCTACTAGGTACTTTTAGTATTTTGTCTCACTTCATCTATTTTAGACACGTGTACTCACTTTTTGAGACACCTAGTGCACACTAGCTACTTTATATCATACTCGTCAAGCATGCTCACAAGTATCCCATGTTTGGAGGGGTAATCCATCGTTGTCTCCTACCTTCTCACCTCATCATAATTTCCTATATATGCAAAGATCTCCATGTACATTACTTACACTCTCATTATAAATGATAGATATTGTTGTTTGTGCTCATTTGGTTTCACTTGTAGAGGTTTTGCATTTTGATTCTTGTAAATTATAATAGAGAAGAACCAACAACAACCCATTTTATAGGAAGAAACCATTTGGAGTTAAATTTACTATGCTCAATATATTTTCTCCAGCAAGTTATAATAAATTTTCTCCATTTCTTATCATCAATATTTAAGCTCTATTTGGTTGTGACATGTAAGAGAACCTCTTGGGAAGTAGTTAACAACCCAAATAACTTGATGAAATCAATGTTATAGAATGAAGAACCAAATGCCTATTAAATAGTTTTAGTAATCTCATAGTTAAACCTCAAGTTCCATATCATAGTTCATTTTAACCAACACTTTATTTAATACAAAAATGTTATCAAATATGGAATATTAATTTTTGAGTCTATTCCACTTCTTAATGAACCCCTTATAAATTTTTCCCAAACTTAGAAATGACTTTATTATTTTATACCTTGGCCTAACACCCTTGCAACAAAGCATAGGGTTTAATATTCTTAAAAAAGCTCTACCATTTAGACCTAAAGATAAATACTTGTCCCCATATCTGGTTAAGGCCTTGAAGCCATTAACCATGCCTCTCATAGAATCCCGTTCTCTCTATGAGTTTCAAAATGCACTAGGGTTAATTGAATTTACAAGTAATTTACCAAATAGAAGGTCATGTGGGTGTAGGACCAACTGATTTTTTTAATTTTTTTTTTCTCTTTTTTTGGGTTAAACAATTGAATATTACTTTTGAACGATACTTTTAAGGTTTATTTCCTAAAGGAGCCTTGACAATCCACTATAGATAGAGCCAAAAATTGGACCTTTAGGATTTTTATTCCTAACCCTCCTTTAGACTAGCTCCAGTATCATCATTCTCAATTCACAATAGGTCTTTCCTATTTCCATTTTCCATCAAACCCAAGATAATTCCATATTGTTGAAGCTTCTCAACTTGGTGTTTGGAATTAGGGTGTTGAAACCTTAGCCATTTATATCATTGTATTTATTTATTTAATGCTTAAATTTTAATTTCTCGATCATCATATTTTTTCATCTAGTGTGACATGGTAGAGTGAGTTGTCTTCATGATAGTATGTGACATGGGGGATGAAAAATATGTATATTGTACCTCTGTGAAAGTAGAAATCCTATTTTGGTAGCTCATATTTTTCCATGTGTCAAAATATTAGAAACTTTTGTAAGTTATTATTGTATGCAAATTTATTAGCAAGTTATGACATCTTTCTTTAATAGACTAGAAAAGTATTATAAGGCACATTGCATGGAGAAAAAGGGTACCTAAGTTTGGGGTGAATGATTGTAAATTGTATCGCTATGAAATTTCTCACTTACCTAGGCCCTGTTTTAGCATGGATTCCCTTGCATATTTAGTTTTGTTCACCCTAGCTCAATTATGCATGTAATTCTGACATCTCTCCAAATAGGACCCATGATCCCAATTTGGGATTGTATTGGAGGTAACATGCCGACTAAGTTTTCTCTTTCCTCGATGTGTGGCCCCAAATTGAAACCATGTAATGGTTATACTATTTTAGAAAATATTTTAAACTCACATTGATTTCCTTTGAGTTTAACACCCCAAAATAGATGGGAGAGGTATAAAAACAAGCTACCCTTCCTCATTTTGGCAATTGATAAATCAATTCAATCCATAAGAAATATAAACTACAATTTCACATCTCAAGTCCTCAAGAGCAAGTTTTAGAATTCAACCCATTTCGTCCAACTATATTCTTCATTGTGCCAAGCTTCAACAACCTTCCTGCAAGAATTTATTTGATAATTTTATTTTAGGTTTTTGTGGAGTAAATTTATTTCATCAACACTTGTTATTGCATTCAAAGAGAATTGCATCATAAAGGTAGTCTTAGGCAAACCCATTTCTACAAAACCTTTTCCCTTATTTTCTATGTGCAGGTACAAGTGGAAGATTCATAGAAAAGGACACAAATAGATCAAGATGAGAGATATAGTATACAAGTAGTCAAATTAGAAACTACTACGAATAGGGTGAGCAAGTCACTCTATTCCTCCTACTTCAACCTAAATTTTTTATTCTAGGTCAATTACAGTCTGTGTTTTCGAGACCTTCTTGTCAAATTTTTCTGTGAATTCCTCGACTTCATGTACATTATGAAAACCACATTTTATTCCTATTTATCCCTAGATATTACATTTCTTAATCATAATTGCAGATTCAATTGCAGATTCATTGTCCCCCAAAGTGAGGGATCACATAATTCACTTAGTGCTTGAGTAATCTCGAGCCTAGAGGATCATCTTCCTTCCAATGTAAGAGGAAATAAGCCTAAGCTTCCTAGTTTGTCCATATGAGCTTATAAGATATATTTACCCACCTTATACTTGGTGAACCCAACATGTCTTGGATATTGTTTAGTTATTATTTGGATGTCTAGATCTGATTTGTATGCATTGCCTTAATCTCACATCATCGCTACATTTTATGCATTTAGAGATCTAGATTCACTACCTCCTATTTTGGTGAATCCAAATCTTATTCAATACTTTTGATTTGTAAATTTTATTTGTGTGAATTTCATTATTTCACCTGTGATTACATTGCTTCTTAGTTACATTTATCAAAATCACGAGTTAAATAATGACTTCTTTCACTTAAAGTTACTTGCATTATTTCATGGTAGTTTTACATGTGGAATAATTATAATTTCAAAGTTATTTAGTACTTTTAGATAATTTCTCAAAGCTTTTATTAAATTTTCAAGTTGTTACATGATTATCTTCTTAAGAAAATTCATAGAATATGTAGATCTTGTAAGATCTTTTGTAGAAAGTGATAATCCTAAAGATGACATTGAAATGTACAATTTTAGTACCTCCCCTAGGTTATCTTTTGTTAACGAGGATAGAGTCCATAATCCTATTAATATTATCACTAAAAGGAAGACTACATTGGAGTGTAATAAGTCCTCTCCTCACAAAGATACATTGGTGCAAGAGAAAAAACATGTTCATTTAAGTACTTCTTTAGAACATATTTATTCTCCTAAATATTATCTTTTCTATCAAAATATTTTAAATTAAGACGATGTTATCCATTTCATTCAACATTATATATCTCCTAACATAACATTAAGTAAAGATGAATATTTAGAAGTTTCTTCTTCTTCTCAACCGAATAAAGCGGATGTGAATAATGATAATAGGATTCAACATCTCCCTAAAGAGATCAATCCTCCTACCCATCCTTACACAAAACCTTTCTATAAATCACAAGATGGAATCCTTCCACCTTCTCAACTAAAGGCCTATTATGATGTAGGTGTATTCCATTGTTTCTAAGCAAGGATGTAGTAGACAAGGTCTTGGAGTAATAGAATAGAGAATAAAGATCACTATAGATCCTCCTACCACTATAACAATTCCCTGTCAATAGCTCCCTTTTGGCTCAACATTTTGCTTCCACGCACTCTATTAATGTATTTCTCCCCTATTTTATTTGAAATACGATGCTATTCATCAGGATGACGCAAGTCATGACATTCTTTGCACTGAACTGAAGATACTGGTGCGAGGTTGGACGCAATGCAACACTTGTATTTGTGCCAATTTTGGTGTCTGTGTTGGCGCCCAAATGAATGCCACTTGGACGAGTAGGCGCATAATTAGGCGGTATGTTAAAGTATCCATTTTTAGCCCGTCGTATTTGATGGAAATGTCTATGCAACACCCCAAACCCCTATTTATTGTAATTATTAATTAATAAAAAATAAAAAATTAATTAATTAAAAATTGAAATACAATGAATATGAAAATTTTAATTAATTAATAATTATAGTAACTTAGCCATTTTGGGTGCTGCATAGACAATGGGCCCATGGGCTATCTTTAGCCTTGCGGACATTAAAAATATTTTCTTTCTTTCTTTCTCTTATGCCCTAGCCTAACACTTTATTATTTATTTTGCACGTGCTTTAAGTTGTGCTTAAAGTGTTTATCACACCCTCGTGGAGGTTAAGAAAAATGAAAGCTAGCAGTCGTGAGGCTACGTGGTGGTCTGTGGGTGGTGATAAAAGTATTATCTTGTCCTCGCAAGCCTAAATTGTAGCTAAGAAAAATGGTTGTGAGATTGCGATGAAATGAATTGATAATCCATATTAATTAATCAACAAATAATACATCTCGGTAATGCGGGGAGACAAGAGAAACATTACACTGTACCACCACATGGGACCCACAACCTCTTAACCAACGAATTATGTACATGCATTTTTAAATGGGTTAATTTGTCGCATCCTTGCATGCCTAAATTACAGTTAAGGAAAATGGTTGCGAGCTTGCAATGGAATGAATTGATAACCCAGGTTGGGTAAGTTGCAACCTCATGACATTTTATGTGGGTCACTCAAATTTATTTGACAATATATTAAAGAAAGAAGTGGCGGTAGGAAGAATCTGAGAAGAGATGTCATGACTGATGGAATGTTGTAATTTTTGATCTAAAAATCATTCCCTTTCCAGAAAATCATTCCCTTATGGCTCGTAAACGGCTAATCAGGCATCAAAAGGATCCCTGATAAGACCAATTTTTTATTTTAATAATTAATTTAAAAACCAAAATGAAACTCTATTCTAAATTTTATATTAATTATTAAACTTAAAAATTGGTCTTGTCAGCTATCCTTTTGATGCCTGCATAGCCGTTTCCCTTACAACTCAACCCTTTGGGTGCCACAATTAACTTTCTATAACCAAGGGAAAATGACACAATGAAAGGTCTTGCAGAGCTATTGAGATAGGTGAAAATTTTGGGATAACTGTTGCTTCTTTTTTGACAGTTTAAAAGTGTGAGAAATAAATTAAATATAGGAAGGAAAAAATGCAGAATGAGTTATGTGTGTTTTCTAAATTTTGTTTTTTTATGATTGGAAGGGAGTGTTTCTTTGTTTGAGTGCTAAAGATGGGGCCTAGTGAGGATAAAAAGTGATTTTATCGTAACAAGAAGGGGCTAGACCAAGTCATATTGTAGGAGATATACAAGGATTGTGGCGGTGAACAAGTTGATAATACATTTTGTAATTATAGAGATATTGAAATTTCCTTCGTAATTGTAGAGATACTAAAAGATCCATACTTTGTTGAAAAATCTATCTATAGCCTGAAAATGCCTCTAATCTCTTAGATTACCACTTTGGTTCCATTTCTAGGATGAAAGCTGTTGGTTGTATTTCCAGTTTTTAGTCTGCCCTGAAATTTTTTGAAGTTCCCTGTCATTCCTATGCTCAAGAGTCAAAAGTCATGTCTAAAAATTGCTTAAATATCTTTGCAAATATTGTTTTCATCCCTAAACCTAGTAAAAAAGGTTGAAAACCCTAAGCCCTAGGGTTATCTTTGTCCAAAAATGCAAAAAAAGCCCTAAATTGTCAATCAAGTTTCTATTTTGTAGTTACTTTTTCATAACTTAAGTTTGAGAATAAAGCATGTGCTTATTATGTTAGTCGCTTAGTCTCGTGAAGAAAAATGAATATTCCATCTTGTCTAGATACTTAGTGAAAAGAATTAATAATATACCTTTGAAGATCTGGAGACTTAACGCAGATCATTCATCTCATATTTAAATCTAACGGTGGTCGGGTTGTCTCTAAATAAACCCTACAGTTTAAAAATTATCTAGCGACACTGAGTTTTAACAGTCGCTAAGTCTCTGAATGAACCTGAGTTAAATGCCAGGTTTAATAATAGTGTTGTCACCTAGTCGTAAAAGAGCTCATGAATTAAGTTAAGAATCAAGAGACTTGGCAACAACCATAGGATGAAAGTCAGATCCAATGACAGTCACGAGGTCGCGGTAGGAGTTTGAAAAGTCAAATGAGATCTGGCGATCAGGAGACAAAGAGAAATATAAGACATGTGTTATTTAGTCGCGTAGTTTGTAATGAAAAATAAAATTAAAGAATACACTTGGCGACTTGGAGATAGTAGTCGCAAAGTCTTGTGAAAGATTAGGGTTTGTTTTGAAGATCAAGAGACTTGGCGACAATCGCTTGATGCAAAAAAGGGGAAGATCAATGACAGTCGCGTTATCTCCAGATGGAAATCATAAAGGTAAAATCATACACCGATAAAGAGACAAAGGTATTTGTTGCATGGTCTCCAGATAAACTATGAGTTAAAAGATTGGTTCAACGACAAAGAGATATAACAGTCGCCAAGTCTCTGGATGTAAGCTAAGGTTAAAGAACAATTATTAAATGGCTTAGTCACGGTGTCTTCATAAGAACATGAGTTAAGAGATTTCATTAAGCAACATGGAGATAAATGTTGATTTGAAAATTGATCCAACGACAGTTGCTAAGTCTTGGTAACAAACCACAGTTAGAATGAACATTTAGTGACAAGGAGATTACACAGTCGTGAGTTCGCCAAAAGTAGAACCAGGGTTAGAATGAAGAATTTTGTTCGGCGCCATGGTGTACAAATGCTAGCCAATAGGATATCAGAGATTTATGCCTGATGGAAAAGTGGCCAAGTTGTGTTTAATGACAACCGATCAGATTTGATTTTGATCTCTTTTTTGAATTTTATAAGGTTTAAATAAGAAAAATGCACTCATTGATAATTGATTGCATGTCAGTTTGAAATGCCACGACGAGAAACAAAATTAATGTCATAGTCTGTAAGCTAACGGCAGAAGCAACTGAATTGTAAGTTTACCAGTTTCAAAGAGACGACTGCATTAATTTCTCAGTTATAAGTAAGCATATCCAATGTCATTTTATTTTACCAGCTTCTAAGTTTTCAGAGATAAGAGTTTTTTTTAAGAGATCAACATTTTCCAAGAAGAGAAGAGTTCTCCAGTAGTGTGTGTTGAAAGAAGTGATTTCCTGGTTCAGAATTTAGAAGAGATTGTGATTGGTGGTGTTTTCAGTGCTCAAAAGTTCAATTTATAGAGTAATTGATAGCTTGTAGTGAGGGTTTGTAAGAGATTTGTTTCAATATCGATAATATATAGTGGAATAGAACAAGATGAGTTGGGAAGTGAGTGTAGCATCTACCAGTGGGAGAAGTGATGATGTTGATGATGATATGAAAGGGAAACACAACTATTCTAAAGAATTCATCTCCCCGTTGCTAGGATCAAGCCAAAATAGAAAGGTAAGTGCCAACACTCTCATAGATGATTTATCATTCATTAGGGATGCTAAAACCCCAGACTCATGTTGTTATTCCCTGTTCAACTATTTTTATAACAATAGTGATGAAGCTGTGCCTATCTCAAATCCATTGTTCTGTGGACTGGGCAAATTAATAGTCCCAAACATCTTTGTAGATGCCAATTTCATCTTAGAAATGGATAGTAGGTATGATACCCTGACCAAGACAATCAAAAGGAATGACGAAAAAGCCCTAGTTACCCTAGACAGAAACTCATTCATGAGAGCTTTCAATGTATACAATCCCATAGCCACAGAGATCAATTTGAAGAGTTTAGAGAACCAGTATACAAGATAGTTTGGCATTGCTTCCAAATTGATTTAGGAGCATCATGTGCCAAGGAAAATGAAGAACTACATTGCACCCATTCCATGGACTGCCCCATACTACTACAAGGACTCAAAATTCTACATGAAGTATATATCTTATGCATTATCCAGAGTGTTAGAGAAGGATGGAGGACCTAAGAGAATCACCTCGGACATCCTTATGATGGTCATGGATATGTAGAGCCTTCACACTAGTACCAACTATGATTATATATATTATATAATTGATCAAATGCATCAGGGATTCATTGATATACAAAATAAGAAGGACAATCCTAGATTTATGCATTATTCTATTTTAATGCATTTAATCTTATACTACAACTTCCCCATTATGAACTGTCAGTGCTTAAGGCCTTAGAGGTTTCACCAGAACCAAACCAACCCCATTCAATTTTGGCTGAGAGTGTGAAATTACACCTCAAGAGAACAAGAGTTTTGTGCCTTTGAAAATTGGATAGTGTATCCAATTCTAAAGTGTCCATGTGTCAACAAGACAAGGCTACCAATTAAGGTGATACAACTACTCAGGCCATGCCAATATCTTGATAAATGGTCAGGAGATCACAGTTGGGGTGACTTATACTATGAGAATAATTTGACATTAATCAGGGTGTATGGTTGCGCCCACCCACCCCATGTTTTTCCTTTTCATGTGCCACCAAGGATGGCAGCAATGGAATTCATCAGGCAACTAATTTTGATAGATAAAGAACACCTTGCTCCTCACAGGAAGGGTACATTTACCCCAAGGTAGTTCAAAATTTATAATTTTACAATTGGAAAGAGGGCATTAGACCCAGTAAACAACTGGATGAGTCATTACAGAATGAATGTGGCCCTATATAGATACATTGATATAGAAGGCTTCATCCTGAGTGCTAAGAAGTTGCTGATACCCACCATTCCATACAAAAAGGACCATGAAGAATGCATGGAGGAAGACCTAATAAGAAATATATTGGAGGATGATGAGGTGGATAAAAGAGCTGAGAAGTTCAATGAGTTGATGGACTTAGAGAGACAGGTAAAGAGAAAGGGTATTACTTTTGGGAGTTTCTTCCTAGACTTTCCATATCTAAAGAGGCTTGATGTCATGATAGAATCACATACTCTGCTATGTAATCAATTGGAAGATGCACTTGTAATGCTAGAGAAGGTCTACAAGGGGTACTCATCATCACAGTATGATGAAGATAGTGATGAAGAGTACTTAGTACCTAGCTCCCCTCCATTAAAACAAGCATTTGTTGAAGAACAAGCAGCTGAGGGTGAGAAATTGACCTAACAGAGGTCCCTGAAATTGAGGTTACCAATGAGCCCCCACAAAAAAGACAAAAGGTTGAAACATGAGAGCCATCTCAGAAGAAAGAAAAGAAGAAAGATAGGATTGGTGCTCTCATTACTGGTAACAGAGAATATGACCATCAAGTGAGGAAACAGATAAGGCCAAGAAAGAAAGTGCAAAAAGATGAAGAAGAGGAAGTAGAGTTACCTCTCAGGACATGCACAGATGAAAGATTGATATATCTGTTGGAAAGTGACAATGCAAGCAATTGTTATTTTTGTCATTGATGTCAAACCTTTACTAGTGAGACTATTGCTATCTATTTGAGTACCATATCTATTGTTGATGAAGAAGATTTAACAAGAAGACCAAGTGAATGGTTGAGTTAAGGCAATTCAAAGGGTACTTAATCAGTTGGCACTCTGGCAAAGTAATTAGTTGTTTATCTTTCAAAGGCAATTTTTCTGGTTGTTCTGTGCCAAGAAAGTTTGGATTGTGCCGAGAAAAGTTTCTTATGATGAGCAAAGTTTCTTGTGCTGAGTAAAGTTTCTTGTGACGAGCAAAAAGTTGCTCCATGCCAAGCACCATTGAAATTGCCGAGTGGAAACAGTGAAGTTGGCCGACTTACAGTAATTGGATTAATGATGAGATTTGAGATCTCTGGCTGACTTAGTTGATTTTATTGGGATATGTAATGTTAATTAAAGATTGATCCACATCATTTAATGTATGGGTAACCATAATTAATGCATGGTTTCAAGATTTAATTAGAGACTACTTTGGAGAAGTAAATGTAATGCAAAGATGGGATGATCCATTGGATTTGACCTAACCTAAGATCTACAATCTTGTTTAAGTGGCAAAATATTTATCTAACCTAGACAGAGAGGTATATGATAACCTCAGGGGTTACTCATTGAGCGTGGATGAATGTATGTGTATGCAAAAGGTTTGCATAGTTAACTTACTGTTTATCATGATCTAGCAGAAAAGGCAAAAGGCAGAAGCAGAAAGTTGCATGTGTGATTGCTTGACAGATTTCCAAGCAGATCAGAGGATTGAAATGACAATGTAGGCTATCCAATAAGTTAACATCAGAGCTGTAATTGGATATGAATTTGCAAAGTAAGTTGTATGTACCAGATCACAAACTGCTGATTACTTTCTTACCATTGTATCAGTTAAATCCTTTAATAAGGTTGACTTAAAATTCATTTGTATAAATTCTCTAACAAGGTGAAATTCAGATTGGAATGTTCTAAGTCCTCTAACAAGGCCAATCCTAACAGGGTGATTAAATCCTTTAACCAGGTCACACCTAGCAGTGTGTTATTGTAACCTTTCACAGGGTTGGCTCCTCATAGGGAATCATTTTAGAAGAGTGAAAACTTGGTAGCATGTTACTGGTGTTTTTTCCCATATTGGGTTTCCACATTAAATACTTGTGTCAAATTGTGTGAATGCTTATAGTTTGCTTTACTGTTATGTTACTACAAGCTAATTTCAATTGACAGTAAACTGCATGATTAAAGTTGTTGATTTATGCTACTGCTGCCGAGTAGATTTGAAGTACAAAAAGTTTTATTTGCTACATCTAGACCTGAGGATAAGTGATTCACCCCTCCCCTCTTAGTTATTCTAAATTCATTCTAACAATATCAGGATCAATTCCTGAAAGATGACAATTTCATCAAAACAAAGGAATTCAAAGACTTCCTCATTTGGAATAAACAACAACAGGTTAGTACACAATTATAGTTGGCAGGTGGTGACCCAGTGACCACAAAGGATTTACAAATGTTGCAGGATTATAATCCTGAATCAGAGAAAATAACACCTGAAGAGGCAAGACAACTAGTCAAGGCCAGTGGTATGTTATTCATAGAAGGGTGGGATTTAGCCTATGCTTTTATTATTGATCATATTAGAAAAAAACCTGATGTAAAATTGTCATCAAAAACACAGGTTGGGGAAATGATCAGAGGGTTTGGATATAATCCAAAGTCCCAGGAATTAGCAATGTGGAGCTTAGCTCCAAAAGATCAAAATCCAGCACTAATAAATATTCATGAGAAAATGGAAGGCAACAAGATTATCTGGTCCGTCCAGAATACAAGAGACTTGGAGATTTTGTTAGTAATAACTGAGAGGGGGGTGGGGGGGGGGGGGGGGAATNGGGGTGAATCAGTGGCCTCAAAATTTACCCTTCAAATATTTACCACCAATCAAATAAACCTCAGATTATTATGTCCCTACAAGATGCATGCCATGAACTACTTATAATGATTAACTGTCTGTCGATTTTCCTTGTCTATCCTTATTCTTCTTGATTACCGATAAGCAGTAAAACTATTTACCAAAACTCAGTAAATAAGTAGAGTATACCAATCAATCCAGAAATGCATATGTGAAATGTAAAATAGTAAAGTAATAAACCATACACACAACACGTGGATTTTAATGTGGAAACCCTGTTAAGGGAAAAACCACTGGGACCGGTACCCCAAATTTTCACTCTTCTGAAGTGAGCCCTGTTAGGAGCCAACCTTGTTAAAGGTTACAAACACACTGTTAAGTG
>MU223784.1:906698-946409 GCA_018584345.1 Thuja plicata | reverse complement strand
GGTGAATCAGTGGCCTCAAAATTTATCCTTCAACTATTTAACACCAATCAAAAAAACCTTAGATTATTATGTCCCTACAAGATGCATGCCATGAAATAATTATAATGATTAACTGTCTGTCAGTTTTCCTTGTCTGTCCTTATTCTCCTTGATTATCAATAAGCAGTAAAACTATTTACCAAAACTCAGTAAATAAGCAGAGTATACCAATCAATCTAGAAATGCATATGTGAAATATAAAATAGTAAAGTAATAAACCATACACACATAACACATGGATTTTAATGTGGAAACCTTGTTAAGGGAAAAAACATTGGGACTGGTACCCCAAATTTTCACTCTTCTGAAGTGAGCCTTGTTAGGAGCCAACCCTGTTAAAGGTTACAAACACACTATTAAGTGTGACCTTGTTAGAGGATTTTATACATAGAGGTTGTCACTTAGTATCGGGCATCTATTACTACCATCCTTGAATCAACCTCCTTCTTAGAGTGTCAATAGGTATCGGGAAAGTCCAATGCTACATTCATGAATCAACCTTTTTGGCACTCCTTGGGATGTTAAGTCCTACTCGGTTAAGAGACTTGATGCTTCAATGGTTAAACTGAAACACTATGAGCTATTTCTAATGCAACTTTGAATTGCATATTTTCAGATCTATTTAAGTAAAATACCTCTCTGATCAATGTATCAATTTAATTCTTTGTGCTCCACGGTTTCTACTCTATGATGCTATGCTCACTATTCATCGATGTCTGCAGAATTCTTTAGCTCTCCTTTAGCTTGATTGATCAGGACTGTATGAATTTCTTCTTCATTAGTTTCTCTTCAGCATCCTATTTCTATTCACTCCCCTTCCCATGCATATGGAAATGAATTAAGCTTGTCTCTTATATAGACATGATATTCACCATTTATTGACTCTTGATTCTTGATTCTTGGCGTGAAAAACAATCCAACCAATTTGATTTAAAGCATAACTCCTGATTTGTCTCATAGTTATCTTCATGCTAGTTGTATAAATCATCTTTAAATCAATTACTTAACTCTGGTAAAATAAAACAAAGAAAAAAACAAGTTAAGTCTATCTTTAGCTCTTGCCAGCTAGATATTTTGTCATTTTGTGAACTCTCTGTTCTGTCGGTCAACTTTGTAGTTAGTCATCGGTGACAATTTATAGTTCTATTGGTGTGAATCCAGTTAGCTTTAGGATCTCCATCCATTGGGCAACTCTATTTTCAACTCGTCGGGCATCCTGTCATTTTTCTTTGTCAGGCAAGACTATCTTCTGCTCGTCGGGTATCACTGTGACTTTTATTCTTTGCCTTTACCAATGGTGTGCACTCTGTCGGTGTTGTTTATCACTTGGTGAATACTTGACATTTATGCATTTCTGAAAGCATAACCTTTGTTCCATTGATTCTCTGAAGTCTTTGGCATATTGTACATGATCATACAGATGATATCAAGTTGACATCAATGAAAATACAAACCATTAACTGATTTAATGCCTTGCATTATCTTCAACTTAACATTGTCAAACATTCAATCAGTTACATGTCATCAAATTTCCCAAGTGCTCAACTGAATGAGGCTAAAGCAATTCAAATGTATGAGAAATTGAAAAAACTCACTAGTGAAACTAGTGATATTGTTAAAGACAGAGAGCTGGGTCTAATCAAAATCAAAGCACAAGAGAAGCTCATAGGAGAGCTTACACAAAAACTGCTTGATATGCCAGAAGCTACCCTTGCAGAGCCAAAAGAGGTACAAGATGCTGATATCCAAACAGAGGATACAAAGGATACTGCAGCAGAGACAAAGCAAGAGGTAAGGGAGCACAATGAAGTTATTTTGGGTTCATTAACACAAATTTTGCAGCATAGGGTAGATGTGATAAAGGATAAGATTAATGTAGTGTATGGAGCCTATGGAAAATTTCCAGGCCTACAAGTAGAGGTGAACAATTTTATCTCATTTTTGAAGCCCTATTATGCAACATGGTCTAGGAGAACAACACTTTTTGAAAGGTTGGCATCTTTGCAACCCCTTAGGCCAGACCTATCAGAGATAGTGACGTAGGTTGGGACTGAGATAGAGCAAATAGGAGCCACCTTTTCATTTTTTTAAAGGAAAGGATAATCAAATAGAGGCAAGGTTGAACATGTTTGGGCCAAGCTACAACATATTTTTGCCTCCAATCAAATAAGAGGACAATTAGATTAAGAAACTTGGGGTATGGGGCTCAGAGTTTGAAACTATACTACCCAACAAGGAGGTTTATGTTTTTGATAATGGAGAGCTTGATATGGAAAGATTTAATAAGATTCTGGATAAAGCAATTAAGGCATAAACATATTGCAATAAATTCATCATAGATGTTAAAAGAATAATCAATGCTTGGTGGGAAAGACAGAAGACCCAGTTGGAGAATATACAGAGCTTTGAATGGCAAAAAGAAGAGGATGTTATAGCATGGGACATCTTAAAGAAGCCCAAGAAGAAAAATCCCATCATTGTTGACCTAGACATCATGGATGAAGAATAGGAGGACATATGGCATCTGTTCTTTGAAAACATGAAGGTTAGAAATTATAAAGACTAGTGTAAGTTATCCTGTATTGGTGGTCACTATATCTCATTAAAAATATCATATGCTATCCTAAACATATACAAACAAAGGCACCAAAGATCACAAGAAGACAAGGAGAAAATCAGATCTTATTCTCCATTTTTGTCCATCCACCGCTTGGTGCTTCTTGTCTTTTGTCTTTTCTAGATTTTAGGGTTAGGTCTTAAAACCATCCAAAGCTTGTAGAATCCTTACTTCTTAAGGATTCCAAGATGGTTTAAGCCTATAAATAATACTCATTGTAACACTTTTTAAGTCTGGGATGATAATGGAATAGAATTACAAGGCAGACTACTAAAATTTGTCTAAGCCTCTGTACCTTTTTTGTCTATCTGAATGTATTTGAAGCATTAAGACATTAATATAATATATTTCAATCTTTGTTGTACATCTTGGTTGTCTATTTTCATTTCTTTTATAGTTCTTGTATGTTTATTTGTAAGGCACTTAGACATACTGATCACAAGGTGATTGTGCAGTCATTTGTAAGCTCCTTCAAGGAAGGATAAATTATTTGAAATGACCCCAGAGAACTTAGCATTAATTTAAGTATTTGATGACAGAGTTATATGATTAGAGGATAATCTGTAAGGCATTTTATCTTTGTTTGAAGTATTTTATTGATCACCTTATTATGGATTTATACCAGATATTGACTCTATATCCCGTAGGATCATGCATTGTTTTATAGTTTTGCATGTTATTGTTCAATCCTCCAACATTTAAGAATAATCATTCAATTACATTACATTTATAAAATAGCATACATTCATAAGCAATTGTACTCTCAGAGTATACAATTCAAGTCTGTTGATTCCTTCAAGAGAGAATCAAATAGGTTATTCCTCCTAAGTTGATAAGAACTATAAATGGAAGAAGGATGAGAATCCTTATTGCATTACTATTTGCTGTTGTCAAATACTAGTTTGGCTCATTAAGCTCTGTATTAGGTTATTCATAGTAATTTTCATAGTCATCTACTTATTGATCCATTAAAAGGCATTTCAGTAAGTTAGTAAGAAGACATAATCCACTTAAAAGATACTGTCAATCAATAATCATTCATAGGTAATACCTGCCTGAGTCAGTGGATCTCAAAAAATAAGGAGGTTATAGTTTCCCCAAATTTTATCTAATACCCTCATAAATTAGGCATTTCTCTTGCTTGAATGAGTTATTTCAATATTTGGAGTCATAGAGTTAAAATGAACATTGAAGCATATTTTGAGGTTCAACAAGAAAAATCCCTAACAAACTGGCGACTCTGCAGGGGAATGGAAGGGATTATCTCAATCTCTGGTTGAAGAAGATTCAATTTTATTGATTTATAAGTTACAGTTGAGTTTTTCTAGTTTAAGATTCATTCTTGTAGTATTCAATATTTCCCATACTTGTGGTTGGGTGGCGACTCTAAAGAAAATCTCTGAAATCACTGCATAAGTGAAACTTTTATACAAACATGAATACTAGATCAAGAATGAGAGAAAATCAAGAAATGGAGTTGGAGAGTGGGATTCCCACTACTTCAAAAACTAAGTTGTCTTGGAGAGAAAAGAGAAACCAAGAAAATATCAGTAACTCTACTCCAAAAAATGAAGACACCACTAGAAGGAAGGATACCAATCAGTCTAGTCATGAGGGGAATACCTCAGAGTATGAAAATGCCCCAGACCTAGGACTAGAAAATTATACAGTCACTACTACTTCTAGTGTGAGAGAAGGAACTGACACAATCAACTCAGACTCTGAAGTTCCTTCTGATGAGCTTGCAGAGGAAGAAAGAATCCTCATGAAGCAACTAGCCCTTATTCAGCAGATGAAAAGGGAAAAGGAACATAAAAAGAAAAAACATGAGCATAAGGATGTTGAAAAGTATAGGAGAAGATCTCTGAGATATCAAGTTGCAAAGAACATTGAGAGGTCTCGCAGAGACCAAGAGACTCCAAATTCCCACAAAAGTTTAGGTCCTCAAGACTTCAAAGATAAAGGAAAAAATAAAGTTGCAGAAACAGAAGTTGAGGAGCCAAAAACTCAAAAGAACTTGACTAAGAAAATGTCTAAACTAGACATTGACCTTGAAAAGATTAAAAAAGAAAGAGAAACTATGGCCAAAATGTTGGAGAAATTTGAAGCAGAAGCTGCTACTATAGAGATGAAGAGAAAAATTGATTTTTTGCAATCTACTACAATCTCCTTTGCTGATACAGAGAATGCTACAAAATCAAGAAAAAAGGCTTCTTCTTTCAAAGATCATAGCAAATTATTTGCTCCTAAAGATACTGACAAATTCCAAAGGAGACCTCTTCCTACAGAAAGGTACAAACAATTTTCTTTCTTTGGTATTCCAAGTTATCCTAATGCAATAGCAGAAGACATGGGAGAAAAACTTCCAAATTTTTTAGGAAATAATGTTGTAACTTGTGAAGAGCATTTAAGAAAATTCTTTGATGTTATAGATGATTTAAATATCAATCATGAAGATGTACTTATGAAATTATTTATACAATCTCTAGTGGAAGATGCTAGGGAATGGTTTAGGAGTCTATCTCATGATTCTATAGGAACAATGGATGAACTGATTGATTTATTCAAGGATCAATATGCTGATAAGACTAATGAAGGGTTTTTGCTCAATGAATTTAAAAATATATGGAAGAACTCAAATTAAGAAGTAACAGAGTTCAATACAAGATTCCAACAAGCTATGCATAAGCTGTTTCAAAAAATGAAGTTGGATCAAAATGTATGTCTTCTACCTATCTCAATGCTTTTGATTCAAAAATGGGCTATGCACTTAGAGATAAGAATCCAAGAAATTTAACAGAAGCCTATAAAATATCTATGAATATAGAGATGGATAGGAGGATATTAGTAAAATTGGGTAAAAGAGAGGATCCACGCTTTAATAGGAGTAATCAAAAGGAACCTGAATACAAAGAGTACAAGGCTCCATAGAATAACAAGCCATCCTATAATAATAATTATAACCCACAAAATAGGATGAAAAACTACCCCTATGGTACCCAATTCAAAGATGGTAAGCCTATTGTTCCACTAAGGAAAGAAAAACATGAGAATAACACTCTTGATCCCCTACATAAAAATACTATTCACATGTGTAATGATGAATTTTGGTGCGAAGCTTGTGAGGAACCACACAATCCTAATTTTTGCATTTTTTCTTTATATATAAAAGAAAATGAAGAGAAAGAAAAGGATGAAAATGAGTTATGTGATTATAGTATGAATAATGCTTATTCTTGTCATGATATAGATTCTGATGAGGAAATTGAAAATCATGACATATATGGCTCGCAAGGTAGAATGGAAGTTCATTAGAAATAAATCTTGTCAGATAGTGAAGAAGAAGAAAGGGTTGATCACATAAGGTGTTGTGCCCAAAATAGCTAGGAACCCTCAGTAGTGAGTAAAGCCTCTAAGGAAGAAAAAGCCAGAATCACTGCTGATTTGGTAAACAAAGCTAGAAACAATTATCATCTAAGAAACAGAGTTGTGGCTAATGTTGGTAGTCAGCCATCATGCATCTTCATAAAAGAAAACAAAATAGATGCCAAATATGTACCTAAAAAAGATGGACCTGGGGAAAAAGAAGATAGACCTAAGGTCAAAATAGTGAACAAAGCCAATGAACCAAAAGATGTACATGTAGAAAAGGCTAAAGATCCAGAAGTAAGTTCTTCTTCCCCTAAAGTAGAAAATAAAAAAATTAGGAGGGAAGAACCTGCTGTGAATATTCAGATAGAAGAGAATAATATCATTGTAGAAATGCCCAAAAAATTTGATGTAAAGTATAATCCAGTGGATATGGGACAATGTTTATCTCAGATGACTGTGAAGGTCCCATTCCTAGAGATGATGAGAATAAAAGAACACAAAGAGAAATTTATTTCAGTGTTGAATAATGTATCAACAATAAAACCTCAAAAAATAGAACATATTGAAAAGAAACTCAACAGTAAGGGAAGGAGCCTAAAGGGATGATCTCTGAGATCCCTCAAATTTACTTAAACACAAACACTTCTGCAGGGGTTGTTGACCCTTTTTTCTTAACATTGGTAATAAATGGAAAGATGCTCAAAATTTGTATGATTGACTCAGGAGCATCTAATATAGTCATGCATGTATAAATTATGAGATCCATGGGTTTGAAAGTAGATACTTCTCATGGGAGGTATCAAGCAATGGATTCAAGAGAAATCCTTGTTGTTGGAACTATTGAAGCCCTACCTTACAAATAGCCATATGCACAGATACAGTGTTAACTATGAGTGTACAGTGGCTGACATACCACCACATTATGGCATGTTGTTGTCCAGAAAATGGAGTGCTTCAATGGGGGAAGTATTCAATGTGACTTATCCTATGCCACTTTCAATATAGATGGAAATAATATAAAGGTATCTAGAGAAGGAAGGACACCTCATATGATAGAATTGCATGAGGATACAAATATTAATTATTGTGTTGACATTGACATGGAAAATTTTAGAATCAAAAGGAGTACTCACCAGTGTGAAAATGTTGATCCTTTGGTGAAAGAGTTGTCTATACAGAGTGATGGTTTGTGGAAAATGTATTTTGATTGATCCTATTGAAAAGAAGGATCAGGAGTTGGAGTTCTACTTATATCTCCATCAAGTACCACATTCAAATATTATTTTCTGCTATCTTTTCAGTGTATAAATAGTACAATAGAATATGAAGCTTTGTTTCTAGGGATAGATATTTCTCCTAAACATGGTATAAAATGTTTAAAAGTCTATGGTGACTTAGAGTTAGTAGTAGCCCAAGTAAGGTCCAAATATGCTGTAAAGAATGACAGATTAAAGATGTATAAACATGCTATTTGGGACCAAATAGAATTCTTTGATGCGTTTAATATAAATTAGATAGAAAGGTATAGAAACATTATGGCAGATTTCTTGGCTAATTTAGCTTTGAAAACTGATGACTTGACCTTAAATGGGGTATCAATTGTTGAGGTTAAAAGAAGACCAGTTGTCACGACAATATCTACAACTGGAAAGTGTTTGAGGATGAACAAGATATCCTTAGATTTATCCAGTGCCTTGATCATTATGAAGACCAGCGTATAGATTTCATTAATTTGCTTGAGGTAATTGATGGTAAGGATTATATATTGGGGGATGAGGTTGTCCATCTCAGTTCTAAACAGATTCCTAAGGGATTGGTAGAACTTGAGGCATTGTTTACTGATCAGAATGAACATATAGTAAGAGTAAGCAATGCCAAGATTGAGGATCTAGAGGAGATAAATTTGGGATCACAGATCACTCCTCAAATAGTTTATATTGGAAAAGGATTGGACTCTCATGTTAGAAACAACCTGATCAAATTACTAAGAAAACATAGGCATGTTTTTTCATGGTCATATGAAGATCTTAAAACTTATAGAGAGGATCTTTTCCAACATGAAATCCCACTCAAAATAGATATGAAACCATTCAGACAAAAGCAGAGACCTATTAATCCTCTATTGGCTCTTAAGATGCAACAGGAGTTGATGAAATTAAAGGATTATGGAATTATTCAGCCTATTAGGCATTCAATTTGGGTCTCAAACCTAGTACTAGTAAGAAAAAAGAATGGTGATATAAGACTGTGTAGATTTCAGAAACTTGAATATTGCTTCCTTAAAAGATAACTATTCTCTACCAAATATGGAAGCAATGTTGCATAAGGTAACTGGGTGTGAGTTGCTATCAATGATGGATGGATTCTTAGGCTACAACCAGGTACTCGTAAAAGAGTCAGAGAAATTCAAGACTGCCTTTAATACTCCACGGGGAACTTATGTCTATGTCAGAATTCCCTTTGGATTAATAAATGCAAGAGAAAATTTCTAGAGAGCCATGGATGTGGCATTTAAGGAATTTATTGATATATTCATGGTCATTTACCAAGATTATTTGACTACATTTTCTAAAAAAGTAGGGGATCAATGTGAACATCTTGCGAAAATTTTCAACAAAGCTTTAGAATATGGTGTTTCACTAAACCCTAGAAAATGTCATTTTGCAGTCATAGAAGGAAAGTTATTAGGACATATAGTGTCCAAGGATGGAGTTAGGATAGACCCTGAGAGAATAGAAGCCATTCAAAAGCTCACTGCTCCAAAGAATATAAAAGGAGTGCAACATTTTCTTGGGAAGATTAATTTTGTTAGAAGATTCATTGCTAATTTTGCTAAAATTGTTAAGCCAATAATCAAGTTACTAAAGAAAGATGCAAAGTTCCTCTGGAATGAAGAGGCTCAGATAGAATTTGAGAAAATCAAACTAGTACAAGAGGCCCCTATTTTAAAATCTCCAGATTACAATAAGTCCTTTTCTTTGTTCTCATTTGCATTTTTTCACACTATTGCTACTATTCTATTACAGAAGGATGAGGAGGGATTTGACCATCCAATAGCATTTTTTAGCAAGTCTCTCCAAGTTGTAGAATTGAACTATGAAATGATGGAAAAGCAGGCATATGCATTGGTAAAAGCTGTTAAATCATTCAGACCTTATTTAGTTTGTGCCAAATTTTTTGCATATGTTCCTCATTCAGCAATGAAAGATATTCTTACCCAATCAGAAGTGACTAGTCAGAGATGCAAGTGGATAAACAGAATTCAAGAATTTAACCTAGAAATCCATATTACAAAATTGGTTAGAGGAAAAGGTTTAGCAAAACTAACGACTAAAGAAAATATGGACTTGGTACAAGTAAATAATGTAGTGATAGATGATTCAACAATAACCAGTATTGAAAGACAACCATTCTATGGTGATATCATGTATTACCTAAAAAATGCCAAATGTCTTGAAAACATGTCAGATAATCAAAAGAGGAGTCTAAAGTTACAAGCTCAGAAGTACACTTTGATTCAAGGAGACCTGTATTGAAAAGATAGAAATGGTGTGCTACTGTTGTGTCTAGATAAAAACCAAGATGAGAAAGTACTAATTGAAATGCATGCTGGAATATGTGGTGGGTATTTTTCTGCCAAGACTACGACTCACAAGATTTTGAGGGCTGGATATTATTGGCCTAGTGTATTTAAAGATACTCATGCATTTGTATAGAAATGTGAGCCTTGCCAGAGGTTCTGAAATAAATTAAATTTCTCAGGTTCCCTAATGTTGAACCCTGTGAGTGCTAAAGCACCTTTTACAATGTGGGGTATTGATTTTATTGGAGAAATATCATAAAATTCTAGTGGAGGACACATTTGGATACTTGTTTCCACTGAATATTTTACAAAGTGGATAGAAGCTATCCCTACTAAGAAAGCAATAAGAAAAATGGTTGCTGAGTTTTTGTTAGAAAATATTTTAACCAGATTTGGTTTCCCTGCCAAGATAGTTATGGATAATGCTATGTGTTTCAGATCTAATGAGATCAAAGATTTCTGTAATTAATATGGGATCATAATGTCTTATTCATCCCCATATCATCCTTAGGCTAATGGCCAGGAAAAATCTAGTAATAAGAGCATTCTGAAGATTTTAAAGAAGACTTTAGAAAAGAACAAAAGAGCTTGGCATACCAAGTTGAAATTAGCTCTATGGGCTGATAGGACAATAGTCAAGAAAGCCACTAGTAAGTCACCATTTGAACTTGTCTATGGTCTACGGTCAAGGATGCCTATAAATAATCTATTACCTGTATAGAATTTCATGAAAGAAGAAGAGCTAGAAATGTCTGATCCAATGAAAGACATAATAATGTAACTAGCCGAACTTGATGAAATCAGAAGAGAGGGTCATAAAGAAAACATGAAGCTGCAACAAAAAATGAAGTATCTATTTGATAAAAGAGAAGGTTGCAAAATTTTTATACCTGGTGACCTTGTACTCCAATGGAATGTGAGAGTAGAGGATAAAGGTAAGCATAAAAAGTTTGAATCTTTAGGGCTTGGTCCTTTTATTATTTCTCAGAATTTTGGTAAAGAATCCTATATCTTGAAGAACATGAATGATGAAGAATATGAATTGCCAGTGCGTGGGCAGTTCTTGAAGCCATTTTTTAGTTGAAAATGAAAGTTTTATGCGGAGGTAAATATCTCTGTATCATATGTGAATAGGTGTGTTTCTTTTAGTTGTGTGTTTCTTTCTGTAATAGGTTAGTCTACATCTTTTGAAGTGGTCTACATTCAGAGATTCTATGGTTCTTTATATAAACTTTCATTTACATATCCTCAGATAGAGCCACTGTTGGTTGTATTTCTAGTTTGTAGTTAGCCCTAAAATGTTTTGAAGTTACCTGTCATTCCTATGCTCAAGAGTCGAAAGTCATGTATGAAAATTGCGTAAATATTTCTACAAATATTATTTTCAGCCCTAAACCTAGTAAAAAATGTCAAAAACCCTAAGCCCTAGGGTTATCTTTGTTCAAAAATGAAAAAAAAATCCCTAAATTCTCAGTTAAGTTTCTATTTTGAAGTTACTTTTTCATAACTTAAGTCTGAGAATAAAACATGTGATTATTATGTTAGTCGCTTAGTCTTGTGAAGAAAAACAAATATTCCATCCTATCTGGAGACTTAGCAAAAAGCATTGGTCGCATTGTCTCTTGATAAAAATAATATACCTTTGAAGATCTGGAGACTTAACGCAGACCGTTCATCTCAGATTTAAATCTAATGGTGGTCGGGTTGTCTCTAAATAAACCATGCAGTTTAAAAATTATCTAGTGATACCGAGTTTTAACAGTTGCTAAGTCTCTAAATGAACCCGAGTTAAATGCCAGTTTTAATAATAGTGTTGTCGCCTAGTCACAAAAGAGATCATGAGTTATGTTAAGAATCAAGAGACTTGGCAAAAACCACAGGATAAAATTTAGATCCAACAGGAGTCGCGAGGTCGTGGTATGAGTTTGAAAAGTCAAATGAGATCTAGTGATCAGGAGATAAAGAGAAATATGAGACACATGTTATTTAGTCACGTAGTCTCTAATGAAAAATAAAAGTAAAGAATACACCTGGAGACTTGGAGATAGTAGTCGCAAAGTCTCATGAAAGATTGAGGATTGTTTTGAAGATCAAGAGACTTGATGACAACCGTTCGATGCAGAAAAGGGGAAGATCAATGGCAGTCATGTTATCTCTAGATGGAAATCATAAAGGTAAAATCATACAACGATAAAGAGACAAATGTATTTGTTATGTGGTCTCCAGATAAACTATGAGTTAAAAGATTGGTTCAATGACAAAGAGATATAACAGTCGCCAAGTCCCCAGATGTAAGCTAAGGTTAAAGAAAAGTTAGTAAATGGCTTAGTCGCGGTGTCTCCGTAAGAACACAAGTTAAGATATTTCATCAAGTGAAATGGAGATAACCGTTGATCTAAAAATTGATCCAATGGAAGTCATTAAGTCTCGGTAACAAACCACAGTTAGAATGAACATTTAGTGACAAGGAGATCACACAGTCGTGAGGTCGCCAAAAGTAGAACCAGAGTTAAAATGAAGACTTTTTTTTGGCACCATGGTGTACAGTTGCTAGCCAATAGGATATCAGAGATTTATGCCATATGGAAAAGTGGCCGAGTTGTGTTTAATGATAGCTAATCAGATTTGATTTTGATCTCTTTTCAAATTTTGTAAGGTTTAAATAAGAAAAATGCACTCATTGATAATTGATTGCATGTCAATTTGAAATGCCACAACTAGAAATATAATTAATGTCATAGTATGTAAAATAATGGCGGAAGTGATTGAATTGTAAGTTTACCAGTTTCAAAGAGATGGATGCATTTATTTTTTAGTTATAAGTAAGCATATCCGTTGTCATTTTATTTTACCAGATTCCAAGTTTTTAGAGCTAAGAGTTTTTTTTGAGAGATCAACATTTTCCAAGAAGAGTAGAGTTCTCCAGCAGTGTGTGTTGAAAGAAGTGATTTCCTGGTTTAGAATTTAGAAGAGATTGTGATTGGTGGTGTTTTCAGTGCTGAGAAGTTCAATTTACAGAGTAATTGACAGCTTGTAGTGAGGGTTTGTAAGAGATTTGTTTCAATATCGGTAATATATAGTAGAACATAACAAGATGAGATAGACAGTGAGTGTAGCGTCTACCAGTGGAAGAAGTGATGATGCTAATGATGATATGAAAGGGAAATGCAACTATTGTGAATAATTTATCTCCATGTTGCTAGGATCAAGCTAAAATAGAAAGGTAAGTGCTGACACTCTGAGATTGATTTATCATTCATTACGGATTCTAAAACCCTAGGCTCATCTGGTTATTCCCTGTTCAACTATTTTTATAACAATAGTGATGAAGCTGTGCCTATCTCAAATCCATGGACCTATGGACTGGCCAAATTAATAGTCCCAAACATCTTTGTAGATTCCAATTTCATCTTAGAAATGGCCAGTAGGTATGATACCTTGACCAAGATAATCAAAAGGGATGACGACAAAGCCCTAGTTACCCTAGATAGAAACTCATTCATGAGAGCTTTCAATGTTTACCATCCCATGGCCAAAATGATCAATTTGAAGAGTTTAGATAATTGGTATACGAGAGAGTCTGGCATTGCTTCCAAATTGATTCAGGAACATCATGTGCCAAGGAGAATGAAGAAATACATTGCACCCATTCCAGGTACTGCCCCAAACTACTACAAGGACTCAAACTTCTATATGAATTATATATCATATGCATTATCCACAGTGATAGAGAAGGATGGAGGACCTGAGAGAATCAACTTGGACATCCTTATGATGGTCCTAGATATGCAGAGCCTTCACACTAGTACCAACTATGATTATATCCAGCATATAATCGATCAAATGCATCAGGGATTCATTGATATACAAAATAAGGGCAATCCCAGATTCATGCATTATTCTATTTTAATGCATTTAATCTTATACTACAACTTCCCCATTATGAACTGTCAGTGTTTAATGCCTCAGAGGTTTCAACAGAACTAGGCCAACCCCATTCAATTTTGGCTGAGAGTGTGGAATTACACCTCAAGAGAACAAGAGTTTTGTGCCTTTAAAAATTGGATAGTGTATCCAATTCTAAAGTGCCCAAGTGTCAACAAGACAAGGCTAGTAGTTAAGGTGATACAACTACTTAGGCCATGTTGATATCTTGATAAATGTCAAGGAGATCAAAATTGGGGTGACTTCTACTATGAGAAGAATTTCACATTAATTAGGGTGTATGGTTGCACTCACCCACCCCATGTTTTGCCTTTTCATGTTCCACCAAGGATTGCAGCAATGGAATTCATCATGCAACTAATTTTGACAGATAAAGAACACCTTGCTCCTCATAGGAAGGGTACATTTACCCCAAGACAGTTCAAAATTTATAATTTTACAATTGGAAAGAGGGCATTAGACCCAATAAACAACTGGACGAGTCATTATAGAATGAATGTGTCCCTATATAGATACATTGATACAAAAGGCTTCATCCTGAGTGCTAAGAAGTTGCTGACACCCACCATTCCATACACAAAGGACCATGAGAAATGCACAGAGGAAGACCTAATAAGAAATATATTGGAGGATGAGGAGGTGGATAAAAGAGCTAAGAATTTCAATGAATTGATGGACTTAGAGAGATAGGTAAAGAGAAAGGGCATTAATTTTGGGGGTTTCTTCCCAGACTTTCCATATCTAAAGAGGCTTGATGCCATGATAGAATCACATACTCTGTTATGTAACCAATTGGAAGATGCACTTGTAGTGCCAAAGAAGGGCCACAATGGGCACTCATCATCCGAGTATGATGAAGAGTACTCAGTACCTAGCTCCCCTCCAGTAAACCAAGCATTTGTTGAAGAACAAGAAACTGAGGGTGAGAATATAATTGACCTAACAAAGGTCCCTGAAACTGAGGTTACCAATGAGCCCCCACCAAAAAGACAAAAGGTTGAAACATGGGAGCCATCTCAGAAGAAAGAAAAGAAGAAATCTAGGATTGGTGCTCTCATTACTGGTAATAGAGCATATGACCATCAATTAAGGAAACAAATAAGGGTAGGAAAGAAATTGCAAAAAGATGAAGAAGAGGAAGTAGAGTTACCTCTCACGACATGCACAGATGAAAGATTGATATATCAGGATCAATTCCTGAAAGATGAAAATTTCATCAAAACAAAGGAATTCAAAGACTTCCTCATTTGGAATAAACAACAACATGTCAGTACACAATTGCAGTTGGTAGGTGGTGACCCAGTGACCACAAAGGCTTTACAAACATTGTAGGATTATGATCCTAAATCAGAGAAAATAACACCTGAGGAGGCAAGACAACTGGTTAAGGCCAGTGGTATGTTATTATTAGAAGGGTGGGATTTAGCCTATGCTTTTATTATTGATTAGATTAGAAAAAAACCTGATGTAAAATTGTCATCAGAAACACAGGTTGGGGAAATGATCAGATGGTTTGGATATAATCCAAAGTCTGAGGCATTAGTAATGTGGAGCTTAGCTCAAAAATATCAAAAGCCAGCCCTAATAAATATTCAGGAGAAAATGGAAGGCAACAATATTATCTGGTCAGTCCAGAATACAGGAGACTTGGAGATTTCCCAAGTGCTCACACATTTTTCTCAACTAAATGAGGCTAAAGCAATTCAAATGTCTGAGAAATGGAAACAAATCACTAGTAAAACTAGTGATATTGTTAAAGACAGAGATCTGAGTCTAATCAAAATCAAAGCGCAAGAGAAGCTCATAGAAGATCTTACACAATAGCTTCTTGATATGCCAGAAGCTTCCCTTGTAGATCCAAAAGAGGTACAAGATGTTGAGATCCAAATAGAGGATACAAAGGATACCGCAGCAGAGACAGAGCAAGAGGTAAGGAAGCACAATGAAGTTATTTTGGGTGCATTAACACAAATTTTGTAGCATAGAGTGGATGTGATAAAGGATAAGATTGATGTAGTGTATGGAGCCTATGGAAAATTTCTAGGCCTACAAGTAGAGGTGAACAATTTTATCTCAATTTTGAATCCCTATTATGCAACATGGTCTGGGAGAATAACACTTTTTGAAAGGTTGGCATCTTTGCAACCACTTAGGCCAGACCTACCAGAGATAGTGACATAGGTTGGGACTAAGATAGAGAAAATAGGAGCCACCTTGTCATTTTTTAAAGGAAAGGATAATCAAATAGAGGAAAGGTTGAACATGTTTGGGCCAAGCTACAATAGATTTGTGCCTCCAATCAAATCAGAGGACAATTAGATTAAGCCACTTGGGGTATGAGGCTCAGAGTTTGACACTGTACTGCCCAAAAAGGAGGTTTATGTTTCTGATAATGGAGAGCTTGATATGGAAAGATTTAATAAGATTCTGGATGAAGCAATTAAGACAAAAATAGATCCAAATAAATTCATCAAAGATGTCAAAAGCATAACCAATGCCAAGTGGGAAAGACATAAGACCCATTTGGAGAATATACAAAGCTTTGAATGGCCAAAAGAAGAGGATGTTACAACATGGGACATCTTAAGGAATCCCAAGAAGAAAAATCCTGTCACTGTTGACCTGGACATCATGGATGAAGAATAGGAGGACATATGGCACTTGTTCTTTGAGCACATGAAGGTTAGAAATCATAAAGACTAGTGTAGGTTAGCCTGTATTGGCAGTCACTAGATCTTATTACAAATAGAAGATGTTATCCTGAACATATACAGACAAAGGCGCCAAAGATCACAAGAAGATAAGGAGCAAATAAGATCTTATTTTCCATTTTTGTCCATCCATCGCTTGGTGCTTTCCTGTCTTTTGTCTTTTCTAGATTTTAGGGTTAGGTCTTAAAACCATCTAAAGCTTGTAGTATCCTTAATTCTTGAGGATTAAAAGATGGTTTAAGCCTATAAATATAACTCATTGTAACACTTTTTAAGTCTGGGATGATAATGGAATAGAATTACAAGGTAGACTACTAAAATTTATCTGAGCCTCTGTACCTTTTTTGTCTATCTGAATGCATTTGAAGCATTAAGACATTAATACAATATATTGCAATCTCTTTTTTAGTTCTTGGTTGTCTCTTTTCATTTCTGTTATAGTTCTTGTATGTTTATTTGTATGGCACTTAGACATAATGATCACAAGGTGATTATGCAGTCATATGTAAGCTCCTTCAAGGAAGGATTAATTATTTCAAATGACCCCAGAGAACTTAGCATTAATTTAAGGATTTGATGACAAAGTTATAGAATTAGAGGATAGTCTGTAAGGCATTTTATCTTTGTTTGAACTATTTTATTGATCACCTTATTGTGGATTTATACCAGATATTGACTCTATATCCCATAGGATCAGGCACTGGTTTATAGTTTTGCATGTAATTGTTCAATCCTCCAACATTTAAGAAAAATCATTCAATTACATTACATTTATAATAGAGCATACAGTCATAAGCAATTGTACTCATAGAGTATACAATTCAAGTCTATTGATTCCTTCAAGAGAGAATCAAATAGGTTATTCCTCCTAAGTTCATAAGAACTGTAAAAGAAAGAAGGATGAGAATCCTTATTGCATTACTATTTGCTGTTGTCAAAATACTAGTTTGGCTCATTAAGCTTTGTATTAGGTTATTCATAGTCATTTGCATAGTCATCTACTTATTGATCCATTAAAAACAATTTTAGTAAGTTAGTAAGAAAACATAATCCACTTAAAAGATAATGTCAATCAATAATCATTCATAGGTAATACCTGCTTGAGTCGGTGGATCTCAAAAAAGGAGGAGGTAATAGTTTCCCTAGATGTTATCTAATACCATCATCAATTAGGAATTTATCTAGCTTGAATAAATTATTTAAATATTGGGAGTCATAGAGTTAAAACAAATTTTCAAGCATATTTTGAGGTTCAGCAAGAAAAATCCCTAAGAGAAGCAAATAAAATTCTGGGTGTAGACACAAAAGATGGGAGTTTGGAGTCATTTGTTTCTCCTTGTGTTTCATTTTCAAAGCCATCCACCGTAAGGGAAGATGGTGATATTTTTGACTCCTAGAATTTTATGCCTCAAAAATCGCCCATGTGTGATAATGGCATGACTCATAATCCTGGTTGGATAAAAAAACTCATGATAATAAGCACTCCATGGCCTCCTTTGGATTCAATCGAGGACACAAACATAGGTAACAACCTTCATTTGGAGAAAATATTCTATCATCAACTAGTGGAAGTTGGTAAAAAAATATAAAATTAATAATTTGGCCTGTAGTTTGTTACATTCCTTGTGTTTATAAAAGAAATATCAAGGCTTATCTTACGGGTTCTGAAAAATAATTTGTACAGGGACAAGTAGAATAGTTTATGTAATAGGTCTTTTTGTAGAAATATAAATGACAAAGTCTTGTATTAAATGAAATGTATGAATAAATTTGAAGAAATTAATTGAAAATATAATTTGAAGATTGGCTCCTACTCCTTTTTATCTATGTTACATAAGTTTGTTTGTTGAGAATAGCCAAATTTGTCTTCATGGCAATTTCATGAATGTATAATGTGTTTACTAGTTTTCTTGAAGGAAATAGTACTGAAGGAAAATGCTTGAAAATAAATAGGTTGAGTACTAAACATGAATCAACAACTAAACAAACGTGAAGCAAATAACATAAATGTAGTTCTTAGCAAACAAACATGAAGTTACTCTGTTCTGCCTTGGCTGCAGGAATAGTCAAAGAATAGAGTTTGAATGGCTGCAGGAACAATCACAGAACACATTTCTCACCATAGCTTCCAGTTTATTACTGAGAATGAAAATAATTTACCATGAAATCAACAACACAAAGTAAAATGATTTCACATTTATGGATTATTGCGCTCTCCAACAATATTCTAACATGACTTAGACTATTGGTTAACCTATAGGGAAACAAATTAAAAAAACTATAAGACACATCCAAATTTATGTTTATCTTCTCAAAGAGACACAAGATTAAGATTAATGAATATGCGTAACATATATGTAATCCGACATAAACACTATTATCATCAGATTTATACCATACATACACTTCTCACATTTATCAATTGAAGCATACTTAATCCTTTCCTGGAAATAAAGCATGAGAATGATAAATTCACACCCACATTGTTTGTATTTTTTCTTTCTACCCTTCATTCTAAAAGGTAAATGTTTTAAAATGACTATCCTAGAACATAATGAAACCACTCACTGCATTATCAATGAACAAAGGACATAAAAATCCCAACAATGACAAGGCTGTAAAACCTTCTACACTTTGAGCTCCATAAGACTCAGGAAGGTGCACCTATATATCATCTGCTTGACCAATTAAATTTTGACAACTCCAACAAATGTAAGACTATGGATATTTCTCAGAACACTACACTTGTACTGAGAAAACACAAGATAATTTATCAAACAATCAAAGAAAAAATTGTTTTGTGAAATTTTGAATGTTTCACCATACACTATTATTTATCAGGTATGACTAGTGCCTAATCCATCTAGGTCAAGAGTAACTTAAATGTAGAATATATGCTTGACTTTTAACCAATCGATGGTAATAATGATGAAGACTGCGTTCAGTAGTATACAAGCAAGTAGAATGGTTAGATCAGTTGTTATTTTGTCATTGATGTCAAGCAATTGATTTCTGGTTTATATTAAGTTGCCATATCATTCAAGAAGAAATTAATTGGGCAGATAATAAAGACCAGAAAATGATGAGGTACTATTGATATAATTATTTTTACTTAAAATTTGATGTTGTTAAGTCAGTAAAGAAGAAAGGTCAAGTTAGTAAAGGGAACAAGCCTAGTTACTGAGTAGTGAGAAGTCTATTGGTAATGGGAAGTGTTATTCGATCAAGTAAAGAAAAGTTAGTCACCAAGTGAAGTTGACAACCAAGAAAGGTTAGTTACTGAGCAAAGTCAAACACTGAGTGAAGATAGTCACTGAGTCACCGAGCATAGAACCAAGTTTGAACATAGATTGAATTAAAGGAGCTGAATGAATTTAATGTGAAGGTGTGGAGATGTATAAGATGCTTAGGATAACAATGAAGTTTGTTACAAGATCTATGATCATGAAAATTCAAGTTGAAGATTTGAGATGAAGATTAAGTGGCAAAAGTAAAGTTTTGAGTTCCAACAAAAGTGCAAGTCACGAGGCAAAGGTTAAATATTAATTGAGTTGTAGATACATTGAATCAGTTCATAAGAGATGATCTAATGGCTGAGTGCAATTGAAGGAATACCTAATCAATAAGATTGAGAGAAAATCAAAGTCCTATATATTGATGATTCTGCATGTTTATACAAAGATGCTGGTGAGTTGAAGAGTTGAAGTGCTACCGAGTAGAGTAGAGAAATAGGTGGAGATCCAGTATAGAGAAGAGAATGATGAGTTGTTGATGCTAGTAGTTTCAGAGAGTGCACAAGGGATTTGATCAAGAAAAATGTAGTTGTAGAATCACAAATCAATTCAGTACACTGTTGCTTACTAATCTTTGTAACATAAAATATCTTAACTGAGTGGACCTAATAGGTTTTTTTGTAAATCCTTGTTAAAGGTGACATTCTAGGATGAATGTTTAAGCCCTATGACCAGGCCACTCCTAATAGGGTGAAGATCTTAACAGATCTAAGGTAAATTCCCTACAGGGTCACATATAACAAATGTGCATTGTAATCTTTAACCGGATTGGCTCTTAACCGAGCATACTTCAGAAGAGTATTTCTTTTTGTTGTGACAATTCCCACAAAGGTTTTTCTCAAATTGGGTTTCCTCATTAAATATGGTGTTACATGTGATGCTTTATAATTGTGGATGTTATTTGATTATGTTATATGTTCTTTATCAAGTTTGTGAAGTGTTTACAAGTTTTGGTTGCTGTTGTTATTTGAGTTACTGAGTTGAATCAGAGGTTTAGTTTTTAAAGTGTTAAGTTTTAATATTTTATGATTCACCCCCCTCTCAGTAAACCATCATTTGGTAGGGAAAACCAACACTTGACAACTAAATTGATTCAACATATAACATATAAATTTAAATAAATTATGCCCGACATATAAGCTCTTTATATCTATGGACAACTATCATCAAATTTGCATTCAAATTAAACTTTCACAGTAGTTATCCTTAGCATATTTAATTATTTGCTTGATAGATAGAAAAATAATAACAACCCATTTTTTCTTGACATAAAGACAAATTGAAACAAATGCTTAATTTTTATTCAATTCATAAAAAGTTTGATCTGATATAAAGACAATAGTATCAAACTCCATTACTCATTTAGCTATCAAAACATAATACATTCTTTCCAGAAACTGTATGAATTCAAATGTATCAAATTGTATATGAAATTGAATGACATATGGGAACCCATATCAAGTCCATTAATAAGACTAAGGGATGCATCAAGATTCATATCATTTGATGGTAACACAATTTCAATTGATAAACATAATATAAACAACAAACACAAAATATTTAAATCCACAATGATTAGGCAACATGAAAAAACACAGACCATAGATGGAATAAGGGTCAAATCATGTCTTCAAATCTTCAGATCAGTTTTTATTTGAAGCACCTAGGTCATCCATAGCTTTCATACCAAATTCAAGATGCCTACAAATATAATCAATCTGCCTCTTGAATTGTTTTTATGCCCTGTCATAAAAAAAAGAATAAGATAAAACCATGTTAGTACTTATTTAGTTTGGGCCTTCTTTCCCTTGAGGAACAATTAACACTTGCTAACTTCCTTATCTCTAGGCCAACTCAATGATTTCAAATATTCAAACTGACTAACCACCTCATTCCACCTAGCATCATTTATGGCCCGAGCATCTGAAATGAACTTGACAAAAACAACTTCAACTTTTTGATGGGGGTTTGTGACTGGGTCTGCCAACAGATGTAAGTTGTCACTAGGTACCGGGGTACTGACCAAATTTTCCTGTAAAGGTTTTCCAAAGAAATGAGATTCTCCGGGCCTTCAAGCACGTGAGAGTCAGGTCTCGACAGTGCGGGAGCTAAGTTGGGAATTGTGACTATTTTTGTTCGGTGGGATAGTTGGTTATCGCAGCTTGTCTTCTCTGAGGATTTAGGTAAAGGGGGGGGTCTCCTACTAGCATTAGTTTGTTACCAAATATTATCCAAAAGATATGCTAGGGTTAGAAGTATTCCATCTATCTACATTCATGCAAATGAAAACATCAACCAAGCTCTAACATGTTACACTAAAATACTGAATGCACGCACAACCATTATTTCATACGTATTCAATAGTGAGGGGAAAATAAGGTCGTTAATATACTTAATACATTAGAGCAAGGGACATAAGAAACATACAACATGAAAAGTATTAAGTTAGAGATCGAGAGACCCAAAACAACATTGCAAGAATCCTTCTTTCTTCATTAATGGTGTTCCAGCATCACTAGTGAGTACATCAACAACTCCAGGGGAGCATCTATCTACTGAAAGCTTCTAAATACTAAGGAGCATTGAGCTCTGCAACTATGAAAACTAAAAATACTATAGCTATGGAATGAAAAACCATCAATTTTGTCGACCCTTGGAATGAGGTCAGACTTGTTATTTATACATAGATTTTCCCTAGAATTAACCTAACTTACCTTTACACTCAACAAATAAATTACAATTTATGGTGGCCGGTACTACTTGCACCATGCTACAACAACCTTGAGAAGCACAGAGGTCTGACATGTCAGAAGAATAAGACAAGAAGAGCGGTATGGAAGAATCGGCCTTGAGAAGAGAGCCAGAGAGAGAATAGAAGAAATTTGATCCCCCGGGGATCGATGCTACATGCCTCATTAATGGAAAAGTGGCTCACTGTCTCTGATGCACTAGGTGTAATGTTGGAGTGGCATCTTGGGAAGACCACCTGTCAGAACCTTATTGTTGAGCCGATGTACCATGATAGAATCACCCACTTCCTGACATCCTTATCAACTACTTGACGGTGATCGGTCAGCTTTGGCGAACCTGGACACGGGTTACCAAAAGAATACAAAAATGCAGATCTAGAATTTTGGGATCCGGGAGCTTATGTTCAAAGAATAATGAATACAAAATCTACTTGGCCAATAAAAATCTCCAGACTCTAGAGAACCTTATGGCCCCTTACTATTTTTGAATGCTTCTAATACTTGGCTTATGCCTTCTTCATCTATGCCCCTAATGCTGTCCCACTGGCCATGGACAACTTCTAATCTTTCTTTGATTTCTCCAGCCCCGTTCTAGAATTCATCTACCATCTTCATGACATCATGTTCCTTGATCATCATCTTGGATAATCTTGATAACCTTCCTTGGTTAAAATCTTCGGCAACCGGATACAGGGATTCCATTCATTCATCAAATTTTCTGAGGATGTAGTCCTCCGGGGTGCATGTCCTGATGGTGAAGGGATCGACCTACGATGCCCCAACTATAAATGCCTGAGATAGGCCCATATGATATCAGGCCACGATTACCTTCTCTTTTAAGGCCTTAACTAGTTCCTTGCACACCTCAATTTTGAGGCCAAGTCTGGAGTACTGGGCCCAAAGAGAAACATGCGATTTGTCTCCCAAAATTCCCACCTCGGTGATTACTTCTTCTCCTGCACTGAAAACTTCCTCCAACCTAGCCTTCCATTTTCTGTTCTTCTCCAAATCTTGCTCCCATACAATAGCAGAGCCATTCGCCTGACTGAGGAGAATGTTGATATGGTAAAGATCTGGGAGGGACATCGCTAGAAATTGTCTTATGGAAGATATCTACTTGGTGAACCACCCGTCCACATTCTGTGCTTTCCTCTTCATGGCCTGGAGAGAATCCATGTTGCCCTATGCAAGCGGCAATGCGGAGGTAGAAGTTTCCAGGTGGATCTTGGCCAGAGGCTGTGTGATTTCCACCAAAAGTGTGAGGAGATTTGCATTAGTTTCTCTTTCCTCCTTCAACTTCTGGCCTTGTTTGATGTATCGACCCTCTACTACTTTGGTGGCCTCTCTTAGTAGGTCCAATTCACCCTGCTTATCTCTTCTCCCCAGTGCCACTTCTGTAACAGTGTAATCTTTGGGCCTTACATCTGCTACATCTGCATCTAGAGGAGGTGTTGTGATTTTTGCAACTGTGCTTCCTATTAGACCAGTCCAGAGGGTATGAACTATCCGTGCCTTCTTGGGCTTATGGGCCTCTACACTTCAGGCCATCATCTTGGTGAAGGAGAGAGGAACAACTATTTCTACCACTGGGGCCTTTCTCTTTTTTGAATCTACTAGCCATTGGGGTGGCTGGGATGAATTTTCTATTAAGACCTGAGTATTTGGATTCTCTTTGGAATCTGGTAGCACGTTCCTAGAATGTACAGTGTCATCAGGCTCTTGTCCTTTGTCTTGTTCCTGTTCTTTCTTCTTCTCTCTGGAGGCCTCAGTATTCACCACCATGTTGGCATTTTATTTTGTGATATCTAGGGTTTCTTCTCTGCCAGCATTGACATTACCTATATTTTTGGGGATTTCCCCACTCTTCTCAGCATTAGTTACTTCAATGTTTATGCCTTTGGGGATTTCCTTGACCTTTTGCTGCTGTTGTTCTTTGGCCTCATCAACTTTATCTGCCAGAACATATTCTTCCATTGGAACATCTTGTGGAAGTGGGTGAGGTCTCAGGCCAAAATTTAACAATGCTACTACCTTTACCACCTCATTGAACGTACTCTAGGGTAACTGGTCACCCTGAGTAACTAAAGGTGTTTAGAGTGGTATAATTGGGGGTATGGTTGTTCCCATGGGTCCAGTTTCCCCAATCATCGATTGCTCATCTGTGCTTTTCCTTTGTGTATCCTCAGTCTCTTGTACCGGTGTTTTCTCCCACTCAGGTTCCCTTTGTGTCTCTTCCTAGACTTCTTTCTCTGTAGCAACTTCTTATTCTGGGACCTCTTCTTCTATGGGGATATCATCTTTTTCTTGGGCGAAAATATCCTCCATTGCATGATCTACATCCTGATTGAGGTTCATGAGTTCATCTGTTTCAAAGATGTCATCAAACTACCTGTGTGGGGGAGAGGAATTAGAAATATTTTCAAGTTTAGGAGAATCCAAACTGACATCAACCGGAGGCACGTTCGACATACCTGGGCTAGCGACTGTGCTGGGAGTAGTAGTGACCCTTTGCTTCTTCTTCCTGATTAATGGGACCATGGTATCTAAAATACTTGTAGACCCTGCCTTAGTGAAAGTCTGCCTGCTCATCATTACGGCCAATGATGGGGATCCCGCTGGGTGAGCAGATGCTACTAGAGTTATGAGGAGGCCAAATGACACCTTTGCGCTTATTTTCTAGCTTGTCAGCCTCGCTGAATCCATCTATTTTTGTAGCTATGCCATTATGGGGGTTGGGCCTTGGAGAGGAGCCTTAGCTGGGGTGTCTTCTTTTTCCTTCCCCTTTCTTGTGCTGGGTCCGACGACAAAAGTAGGGGTTGAAGCGATCCTTCAAACAATTTCCCCCTTTCGGATGCTCCTGGGACACACCAGGGCAAAATAATTGTGACTGGCCTCCAAAATAGGGCAGCATACTCCCTTGATTGTCGAATCATCTGTGGTGGCCCAATCCATCAGAGGGAGTTCCAACTTGTCTAATCCCTCCACTTTATATGCCGGGTCCTCTAGCGGCCCATCATCTGAAAAAACCTTTGAGAAACCCTGAAGGTCAAGCATCTTCATAAGCCCCTTGGACATCTGTGAATGCTGGCGGGCCCATAGATTGAAATTGTCCTAATAGTCCGTGCAAAAATATTCAATGTCTGCCTTATGCGGTAGGGATGCCCGTGGAAGTGCCAAGAGAATATTTCCTAGATGATCATAATTCTTCATGGTGTGGTGGAATTCCACCAGTCATAGGCTCTTTAACTCACTATCTACCTCTTTGGCTATGGCAAGGCTACACGTATAATTCCCACAAGAAATTGGGAATGTGACGTTCGTGGCCTTCTTCAATGTGAAGAAGGCGTGCAGCTCCAGGATCTTCTGGCGAAAATCCAAAAGAATGATTCTATCCCCTCAATATTGGGAAGAAGATAGAGTTTCTCGGAGAAGTTGATCACCCAAATGTATGTGTGTTGCTAGAACAGAATAAAATAATGGTTATAGGTACTGACCAGGTTCATCACATCCTATGATAACTGGTACCTGGTGTCCCGAGTAAGTGTTATAATATTCTAGTAAATGAAAGCATCATTTACCTTGCAAAAATTTAGGAAAGTTAGTTCCCATTGGACTTGGGGATAATGATCCCATGGTGTTAATTGGCCCAGCCCCTTCCCAAGTTCACCCACTGTTCCCAAATCCAGAAAATCCCATCTTTGTTGGGCCAGTGCCCACAACATGAAAGATGTCATATAGAACTTGGAACTCTGGACGACACACTTCAACTGCGTGTCCACGTGATTGGCTATGATAGCTGCCCAATTGAAAGTCTGGTTGTGAGTGGTGATGTAGTAAAGGAAGTAGTACATCCATGTTGAGAAATCCTGGGCATGGGGCAGTCCAAAGATCTTTCATAGAAATATAATGCCCGCCTTAATGGGCTCTTTGAAATCCCCATGGGGAATTTCCAACTTCGTCTTTTTATGGTCCCTCTTTGGGGACTTCAGCTATTGAGTGTTAATATATTGCCAGGAGATGAGAGAGGCTTCCTCAAACTCCTGTAATGACTTGGCCTGGTTGATGATGATGGACCCTTTGAACTATGGAATCCCCAACCTTGAGGCAAAATTTGCTGCATCTAGAGTGACAATTATTGCTGGGTATTGTAACAGCCAAGGATCGATGAGCAGAATAGTCTACGTAGGTGCATTATACAGTGTTTCCAATTGAAGTATCAATTCTAGTGATTGCACCAAACAAGGAAAGTTCACGACCTTTATAATGCCAGAGGCAGCCATGTGAGTGGCCACACTGTCTCCGCCAGCCTTCAGTCTATATATGGCTTGAATCAAACCCTACATTTCATCCCAGAGTCTGGGATCTGTATCTATTATTTCTTGCACTTTGGAGTCCACTTTGGACCCCATGAGAACGCCCTCCTTTGGGTACTTGGAAGTCAGTGGAAACTTAGCCAACATCTTTTTGGCCTTGGTCTTTGTGGTTGTCTGAGTGGAGGTAGTAGGAAGCTCTAGGCTATCAAGAGGAGTGATCACCTAAAATATTCTGACCAACTATCTACAACCTACAAGACTGAAGAACTGTCAATACATGATATAATAATAACTTTGCAGATTCTGGGGAAATCATCACCATCCATCACCTGTCCAACAACATTAGCACACATAAAAAATCCTGGGGTATTAAGACACATGAATTGAATTCTGATAAACACCCAGGGGCTCTAGGGTATTGGAAAAAGTGACAAGGATGGTAAGAGAACCTAGGGGCCTCAGCACCCAGAGTCTGGAAGAACTAGCCGTTGTCGATGTGACCAGTAGGAAGCCGTACTTGGCTAACATTGGTCATCATGTGGCCATGTGATAGGTGGCATAAAGGGAATTAATGGCGATAGGTGGGCCAACATAGGGGAAATTAAATGCCAGATGGGATGGGATTTGAATGCCCACTTGTGGGAAGTTAGTCCCACCATTAAGGTGATACGACAAAGGAGAGAGAAAGTTGCCATGGCTCGACTTAGTGAGGTGCTAAGCTCGAACCGTGGCGACTCTACCTTGATGAGCTCGACAGAATAGTTAAAAACATGATGGAGTGTGATGAGCTTGACTGAATGGAGGGATATACATGAGACATATACACTTAAAATATAGAGGGTTGAGACATATATACATTATTTACAAAGTATTTACAATATGCAAAGAATTTACAAACGCCCAAAAATACCCTACCACAATGTACAATATATACACTAGATTAAAATTGCATAGAGGGTGGACAACCCTTTGGTAGATTTAACCCACCAACAGGAGGCAACCCAAAAGCAAGATACAAAAGGTAGAAATGAAAAACCAAGTGAAAATGAAGCAAAAGAAACCAGCAAGAACCAGAAAATAGAAAACCAGAGAAGGAAAAACTGAAAACCTACCTGGAAACACAAAGAAAAGTAGGGAAGATGAACATGAGGAGTGCTCTATAATGAAATTCACCTTCAAGTAATCACGAGTAAGCACCACAACTCAACATTCAATTAGCCACTAAGCACAGGGAGCAATTCATAGTTTAATTGCCTTAATCACCTTAAAATCGCTCTCTGCTTTAAGTGTTTTAATCGTGGTAACTGTGAAAATGATAGGTAACTTCTATTTATACCCTTAGTGTAAAAATAGGTTGCACTCTTTCCAAAAAATCTGGAACAATAAAAACCTTTAGACTCCAAGCCCAAGGATTCCACACAACCATACCTTCTCGCAAAAGAAGACATCGCGGCGGAGAATCCCAGAGTCTGAAATCTAGCTTTGGAAAGAACAAACAAACTCTGGGACCGGGTCCCAGAGACACAAGAAGACAAAAAAAAAAGAAAAATAGCACTTGCGGAAGGAAAGATCGAAGGGAAAACAAAGAAAACAAAGGAAAACAAGGCAAGAGCCAAAAGCAAAAAGGGGGGACCCAACATTTTGCCTACAAAATGTAGGGCATAACAAATGATGACTATCTAGGATGGATGCCTTATTCATTTGAGAACTTTAGAATCTCTGGTAAGAAAAAGAGAAAATAAATCCTTACCAAGAGCATCCTTCTTGCACGATGTGAGGCATCTGAGAAAATATAGCCCATCGATGATTCAAATCTCTTGGTCTTTCTTCAGTTGTGAGGTGTGGGCTTGGGAAGAAAATCAAGCCGATGACCTCTGGGAGAAACATAGAGGAGGCACTAAGAAAATCGAGCCAAAGTCATTGTATCTTGCATGTTTCCCCCAGATACTATAATTCTCCATTCTTGAGTTCTTTCTTTTCTTTCTTTTTCTGGGTGGGAAGGCGTTACTTCTTTCACCGTGAACCTTAAGCTCAGCCAATTTTGACGGCGGTACTTCTTTCACCCTGCCACCTACTTTTAAATTACCAAATGGGAGAGAAAGTTCCAGACCAGGGATATTTTAAATGATTTTTAGACTTGGTCAATTAATTAGTATGAACGATCTGCCCTCAAGGTGTCTGATTATTTGCTTCTTGAAATTTTCTGTTAACTCATTTCCAAACTATCAAGATGTGAATCTAATGAAGATTACCCATAACATTTTACCGTACTCACGAAATAACTCCAGAGTGTAGAAAAATTCCACCATGCTAACAATAGATTCCAGATTCACCGGGATGCATAAGGTACCATTCCAAAGGCTAGATGTTATGCAAAGCATACTAGTTTACAAGATGCAGGCAACATATTGGGGAACCCGAAAAGGGAAAGAAAAACAATAAACCAAAAGAAAAAAAAAGACAAAGGAAAGGCCACCTCAGAGGGCAGCCAACAAAACTATTTACAAGGAAAGTGTATTCCAAATGGAACACCAGGAATTAATATTTACAAGCAAGAAATTTACATATATTACAGCTTTGGGCCAACTCACCGCCTAACCTATTCGAAGTAGTGCTTGAGAAACTGACCATTGATAGGAAATGGGATGGCTTCTCTGGTCATAGTGTTGAGGCGATATGTGTTTGCCCCACAGATCTCAGATATCAGGTATGGTCCAAGCTAGAGCTGTTGAAATTTAGTGTGCTTCCCCTTCTTTTCCTGGGCCTTGTCCCACAAGAGAACCAAGTCTGAAATCTGAAAGGCCTTATATTGGGCTCTTCTGTCAAATCATCATTTTACCACTGCTTGGTGATGCACAAAATGTTCAAGGGCCGCATCTCTTTTTTCTTCCATCCGCACCAGATTTAGGAGCCGAACCTCCATGACATTGTCCCAGTTGCAGAATTCTTGCATGAACTGTAAAACCGGTATGTGTAAGTTGATGGGGAATACTAGATTCTGGCCATAAACCATATGGAATGGGGATGTCCCCAGGGATGCCTTTATTCAGATATGATCTGCCCAAAGAGAGAATCTAAGCTTTTGGTGCCAGTCCCGAGGTTTCTGTTCTAACAAATGTTTGATCACTTCAAGTAGATTCTTCTTGGTTGATTCAACAACACCATTTCCCTGGGGGTAATAGTTGCTGGAAAAATTTAGAGTGATATTTCAGTTGTAGGTCCATTCAAGTAATTGTGCCAAAGAAAATGTTAGACCATTGTTACACACTATAGAAAATGACATTCTGAATCTTGTGACGATGTTTTATTCCAAGAATTTTATGACTACGTCTGCCATGTTGTTTTTACAAGGAATTGCTTAAGACCACCAGGTGGAATAATCGGTACTAGTTAGAATGTACTGGTGGTTGGCAGATGAGTTGGGGTTGATTTCCTCAATAAAGTCAAATTCCCATTAGGCGAAGGGTCTAGCTTCAAAGACCGGCTACAGAGGCATGGCCAGGTTTTTTTTCATGATGTGCCATTGTTTGGAAAGTATGGCATCTCCTAACATGAGTGTAGACATCTTTGAAGATACAGGGCCAATAGTATCTAGCCCGGAGGATTTGATGGGCAGTGGCGTCAGCTGAACCATGCCCGGTTCCAAAATGCCCTTGAAATTCTTCAATCATTTTCGCAGCCTGGTCCTTGTCTATGCACCAGAGGTATACCCCTTCATAATTCCTACTGAAAAGTGTTCCTTTTTTTATCATGAAGTGCACACTTTTCAATTGCAAGGCACGATGTTTGTTTGGGGGTAGCCCCTCCGGGCATCTATTGTTCAATAATAAGTATACCAGATCGGTATACCATGGATCTTGAGTGATGAACTCCACTATGTATGCCTGGCATTCAATGTTGGGACTCTCTTTTGCCATTGCTCTACATAGTCCCTGACCTTGGACTATTTTCATGGGTTGCATATCCAAATCATACTCTTGGAGGATGGCCATCTATTTCCCCCGTCTTTCACCTAATTCACTCTGCAAGAGCAGAGACTTAACAGCTTGGTCCAGGATGATAGCGTGCACTTTTCTCTAGAGAATATAATGCTAGAATTTCTTCATAGTGCAAACAAGAGAAAAGGCCTACTTTTCCAAAGGTGAATACTGGACTTCGGCGTTCTTAAAGGGGGAGCTCATGAAAGCTATCGGTCATTCTTCCCCTTTGACTTTTTGGGTCAAAACTATCGTGACAGAGTGCGGTGAAGCAAAGGAGTATATGTGAAAAGGGAGGGAATAGTCTAGACTAGCCAAGACTGGTGCCTCCACTATCATTTTTTTAATCTGGTCAAATGCCCGCTTTGCCTCCAGACTCCACTCAATCTTCGTATCTTTCTTCATCATTTCATTGAGTGGCTTTACTATATCAGTGAATCTAGTGATGAATCACCGGACAAAATTGATCTTCCCAAAGTAAGATCTCATTTCCTTCTTGCTGCCAGGCATTTGTAGATTTAGCAACACCTCAACTCTCTCAGGGTCAATGGATATACCCTTCTCAGAGACAATATGCCTGAGCAAATTCCCTTTTGTGACCCTGAATATACATTTCTTAGGGTTGAGGGATATTCCATACTGGTGAAATCTCTCACAAATTTGGGGGAGGTGGGAGGAATGATCATGCCTATCCCATGAAAAGATGGTCAAATCATCCATGTAGATGATTATGCACCGGTTTACTAGGCCTTCGAACGCAATGTCCATAGCCTTATGAAATGTGGCCCCTGCGTTGATCAGGCCAAAGGGCATTCTTCGGTATGCAAACATTCCCCACTTGGTGGTAAATGCTATTTTGTCTCTATCTTCATACTTAACCATGACTTGGTTATACCCGAAGTACCCATCTAGGAAGGACATCATTTGTGATCCATTCATGATTTGCAATACCTCATCCAACGAGGGGAGAGGGTGATTATCCTTCTTTGATGCCTTGTTTAAATTTCAAAAATCCACGCAAAGGCAGATCTTGCCACTTTTATTCCTCACAAGGATGAGGTTGGCAACCCACATAGTATGCCAAATTGGGAAGATGATCCGGGCTGACAGTAGTTTTTGAACCTCCTGATGAATTAGAGGCTCGATTAGTGGGTTGACCGGTCTTTCCTTTCTCTAGAAAGGCTTAGCATCAAGTTTTAGTGGGATGGTATGGGTCATGATGGATGTATCATAGATCTTCAAATCCTCATACCCCCATGCAATTACATCAATGTATTCTCAGAGAACTGCAAGACTCTTCTCCTTCTCCTCACGGGAGCAGGAGGTGTCGATGTGTACCCATTTTTCTTCACCGACCTAGATGATGTTTAATTTCTCAAATTTTCCTCCCTTAGAGGAGGATGATATCTTTTCCCGACCCTGAGGGTCTGAGTTGAAGACTCATTCTAGCACTACCATCCCCTTAGGGATGGTGTTGGTTGGTAAGTCTATGATCCCATCATCTTCTTCACCCTGCCCAGTATCATCGTCGTCTCTTTATTCCACTATTTGGTCTTTGAAAACACCAACATTGGCCATGAAGGCCAGGATATGCTGATCATATTCAAAAACTTGAAAGTGGGTGACATTGTTTAGGATAGACAGGGTGGGGATCATCTCAACAAAGAATTTTCAGAGCTGGGAGCTAGCCATTGGCTCAAGAGTGCTGGTAGATACAGCGAGGGCATCCGAAACATAGTTTCTTTTCCAGGGAATGAGTTCAATGCCAAAGGCATCAAAATATTCGATGAGGCTCCATGCCCAGTTGCGGTATGTGGTCAACCTTTTATCATGACAAGTGTATTGGCTCCAGACTTGCTTTACAATCAACTCTGAATCACCCAACGCGTGGAGGGGGGTGATTCCTTTTCTTAACACAAATAGGAGTCCAAGGACCAAAGCCTCATGCTCTGTGACATTATTCGTGTAGTTGAATTGTAGCCTATAAGATGATAGGAAGGATTTCCCCTATGGGTTGATCAATTCCACTCTGGCCCCATAGCCTTTTTTGGACTGGGACCCGTCAAACTTTAGGCTCCACAAGTCACTATTCATTATCTGGGGTTGGGAAGGAGAAGTGGCCTTTGGATTATTCTTGGGAAGGTTGGGAGGAGTTTCATTTAGATTTGATAGCACTTGGGAGAGGTTTTCCTCAGGAGAAGCTTGTGGCTGGGATTCTTGGACTAGCAGCATCGTGCGGATACCGTCAGGATGATTGTTGGGTCTAGGCAAATCAACTTTGTGTTTCTTTTCCTAGAGGGCTTTGATGTGTTGGGTAGTAGAGAAAAGACAAGGCTCACACTCTAGTTATTAATGTTTTTGATAATACACCCGACACTAGGTGATAGATAAGAGTGTAGTAGGGGTCGCTACGATACCTTGTGAGTTAACCTCACCCCTTAGTTTTTTGTCTAGATCCTGCATCCTCTAAGCAACAATGGTATCCTCCCCGAGGGTGAAATCAAAGGTCAAGATTTCTAGGGGTTGGTACACCCTAGGGGAAGTCTCAAAGAAGAGGACTTCATTCACCCTCCTGACTTTGGTGAGGGCTTGTTTCATCCGGGGCTCACTTTCTACCTGGATCTAGTTAGATTCTCCCTCCCAGGGGAGCCACAAGTGGGAAAAGTCGGTAGAGAAGTACCCATCAAGGGACTTAGACCAATCGCAACTTAGTAACACCCCATAAGTTTCTAGGATGTCCACCACTTGGATGCCAATTAGACTGCCTATCCTGGGGTCTTGGATGAATTGAATCCAGATGTTCTTCAGCTTGCCTACCATTTTTATAGCAATTTTGTCCAGTTGGACTACTGTGCCATTGGATTGGGTAGGATACAATTTGAGCTTCTAGCATATGGATAAGGGCATGACATTACCTAAAGCTCCAAAGTCTACCAAGAAATTGTAAAGGTTCTTCCCTTGTATGTTTAAGCCTTGTAAAAAGGGAGCATCCTCAATGTTTCCTCAGAAGATAGCCGCGTTGGCGTCATCAAAAGTGACAGTCTTGGGTGGGCAACTGACAGTTTCCAGGTTTCCCAAGAGCTTTAGAAGAGACTTCCTCTGCTTGGGATAGTTCAACAAAACCTCCATCAAGGTCATGGAGGTGGTAGTTCATTCTAACACCTTTTTGATGTCAAACCTCCCCTTGGGGTAATGTTGGCTTCCTATGACCGGGTCCTTAGCTTGGTTAGAGCTCAACCCTTTTGGCGGGAAGGGATGATCAGTTGTGTTATCCAAGGGAGGGGTGTCTTTGGGAGGTGTGGACGTATAAACTAGTCCTTTACCAGCCTGAATCCAAGTGTTGTAAGGAGTCCATGGTTTGGTGAAGGTATTGGCCTCAAAGACCAGAATAGATTCATCAAAGAACCCCTGTAGTTTGGGTTCTTCTTTGTCTTCCTTGTCTACTCCAAAGAAGATAGTCTCATAGGTGAACGCATCGTGAGTTGGATCTTGAATAGGAGGTTTCAGGGGAGTAGGATCAGTAGTTTTTTGTCTATCCAGTTGGGAGATCATGATGACCTTTTCCAACATAGCACAGTTCACCTCAAAATGAGAGCCTGTGTCGTGCAATCTACACCAATTGGTTAGGGGATGGAGTTCTATGACTGGCGTGAAATGGGAAGGTCCATCACCACCCTGATTGGTGTTTTGGTTTGGAGGAGGACCTCCGGTGTTAGTATTGTTGTTCCATTACTTTTGGTTGGGCCGAGGCCCGTTGTTGTAATTTATTCCTCTGGCATTGGTATTTTGTTGGCCGGAGAAGACATTCCCTCACTGGGAATTGCTGTTGTGGGGTGCAAGAGACCCCTCCTTTAGTTGTTGTGGTTGATTCTTGGAGAGGGCGACAGTGGGGACTGGTGTCAAGGGTGGAAATCCTCCAGCCATGGGTAACTGGAAGAAAGGCACTCTGAAATGTTGTGTATGTGGTTGTTGTGTTTGCTGCGGCTGTTTCTAGGGAACAAATTCTAGACTCGGTATTATCTGGGCTTGCGATGGGTACACGTACCGGGCCTATTGTTCTATCAGTGGTGGCAGGGGATTCATGGCCATTGCAAGGGCACCTATTTACTAATTGAGGTTATATCCCCCAACGTAAGAAGTTCTACTGGGTATCATGTTTAAAGGCATGCTCTGCCCAATCCCACCTGGGGATTTATTAAGACTGCAGGACAACTCCAAGGATAGGTTGTAAACCTTTGCTAGAGTATCCTGGTCAATGGGGGTGGTAGTTATCCATAGGAGAGTGGCAATGAAAGGGTTGATTGCATTCAGGTATGTTTGGATTGTTACTTCCAGGGATGGGATGAAAGGACCCATGCACCGCTTAAAGGTGTGTTGGAACCTATGGTTGAATGCTACAAGGGGCTCATTTGGTTCCTTCCTGATGGAGATGAGCTAGCTGTGGGACCATGTTGGGTCCATGTGTACATGGAAGGCCACCAAGAAGGCATCCTCCATGTCTTTCCAACTATTGATGGAGTTGGCGGACAGGTTAAGGTACCAGTTTAGCTCATTCTGTCCCAGGGATAGAGGGAACATCCGGGTCACAACATCTTGATGTTGGATCCGGTGTCAGTTCATGACATCTTTGTATGCCCGTGGATGCTATTCTGTGGTTCATGAGTCTAGGTGCTCATATCGGGGATAAATCTTTTCTGGGTGCACAGGGAGATCGTTGGTTGCACCCAAAAAAGTTCCCATTAGGGACCTGGTGTTGCCGAAGTAAGCAACCATTAGGGGTGTTGGATTTTTCTGAGGCTGAGTGTTAAGGTTGTTTGGGAGATGGGTATTTTGAGATGTAGTAGATCCCCTAACAATGTTAGTTGGCTTGGCTTTTGGGGTCCATTTCTTTCGAGCGGGAGGCTTGAGTTCAACAAACCTTTTGGGATATGGGGCTGATCTAAGGATTCTTTTGAATCAAGCTGGTGAAAATGATCCAATCCCACTAAAGATCTTCTTCCTAAATCTAAGGCTTGGGGAACCCTCATGCGGTGTAAAATTGAAATCCTCAGAAGGGGAAAAGCTCATGCCCTCCTTCTAGCGCTAGTTTCTGTTGATGGGGGTTTGTGACCGGGTCTGCCAACAGATGTAAGTTATCACCGGGTACTAGGGTACCAGCCAACTTGTCCTGTAAATTAAATATGGGATGGGATGGGGTTTGAATTCCCACTTGTGGAAAGTTAATCCCACCATTAAGGTGATATGACAAAGGAGAGAGAAAGTTTCCATGGCTCGACTCAGCAAGGTGCCAAGCTCGAATTGTGGCCACTCTATCTCGATGAGCTCGACAGAATAGTTAAAAACATGATGGAGTGTGATGAGCTTGACTGATCAAAAGGATATACATGAGAAATATATGCTTAAAATATAGAGGGCTGAGACATATATACATTATTTATAGAGTATTTACACTACGTAAAGAATTTACAGACGCCCAAAACTACCCTACCACAATGTACAATATATACACTAGATTACAACTACATAGAGGGCACACAACCCTCTGGCAGATTTAGCCCACCAATGGGAGGCAACCCAAAAGCAAGATGCAAAAGGCAAAGATGAAAAACCAAGTGAAAATGAAGCAAAAGAAACCAACAAGAACTAGAAAATAAAAAACCAGAGAAGGGAAAATTGAAAGCCTACCTGGAAACACAAAGAAAAGCAGGGAAGAAAAATATGAGTGCTTTGCAATGACGTTCACCTTCGAGAAATCACGAGTAAGCACTGCAACTCAACATTCAATTAGCCACTAAGAATAGAGAGCAATTTATAGTTTAATTGCCTTAATTTCCTTAAAATCGCTCTCCGCTCTAAGTGTTTTAATCGCAGTAACCGTGAAACTGACAGGTAACTTCTATTTATACCCTTAGCATAAAAATAGGTTGCACTCTTCCTGAAAACTCTGGAACAAGCAAAACCTTCAGACTCTAGGCCCAAGGATTCCATGCAACCATACCTTCTCGCAAAAGAAGACATCACAATGGAGGATCTTGGAGTCCAGAATCCGGCTCTAGAAAGAAAAAACAAACTTTGGGAATGGGTCCCAGAGATACAAGAAGACAAAAGCAAAAGAAAAACAACCCTTGTGGAAGCAAAGCCTGGAGGGAAAACAAAGAAAACAAAGGAAAACAAGGCAAGAGCCAAAAGAAAAAAGGGGGGGGACCCAACATTTTGCCTACAAAATGTAGGGATGGGTATGTAGGGCATAACACAAACCTGAACAGGGTGTCTAATACATTATTAAAAGTTGGGACATCAAAATCACCGTCCATTCTCAACATTATTTCAACATTTACTAGAATTAAATCAAATTTACTACTCGAAGTCTCCATAGATTTCAAATCATTGTTTTTATCATAAATAGCTGGAACTCTCGGGTGATAACCATCAACAAATAAATGCAATTTACCCTGAACCAACTGTCCCTTACCTTTAAATAATGAAAAAAAGAATTAACCATAATTACTTTATCTTTTGTTTCCTCAATTTTCACTAGCATATCATCTCTTTATATCATTTCAATTTATAGTTTCTCCATTAAAATGTTCCTTCCAGACCACATAGTAAACAAAGGATCAAGAAAAGAAATTGCCTCATCATAGAATTTATTAGTTTGAATCATAGAAACATGGTGTTCATGCACAATGCTTAATTGTCCTTTAATAATATTAATTATGTGCTCCATAAGCTGCATTAACACAAAAACAACCTTATTATTTAATACAACCTCTTCTAGGCTCTCAATTATACTAGGATAGTCTTAAAGTTTTACCTTCACATCCTCAAGCACATATACACCACTAGTAACATGGTGGAATTCACTTGGTGGTTTAGAAATTGCAAGGACCCTTTCAAAATATTCCTTTACATTTATTTCCAAAGAAATATTTTTCATTAATGTTTCTTCATATATTTTTGCCAAATTAATCAATCCCAAGTACGTCTCATGATGCCTTTCCTATAGTTCTTCTTCCTTTGACACATTCAGATAAGAATCATGAATCATTAATTCTATGACCTCTTTGTTCTATTATGCATATTCAAAAATATTCCATCTCCCTGCATTTCTCCCACAATATTTACCATGTGAGTTTTTTGTGTAGCAGGATCCAAAGACCATAATATTAATGTTTTTGTGTAGCAGGATCCAAAGACCATAATATTAGTGTAGCAGGATCCTCTTGTGAAATCACCATATTCAAATCCAGACTTAAAAAGTGGGTTCTTTTACCTCTTGACTTGATCAACAATAAATGAGGACTGCAAATCACATCCTTGAAGAAACACCATACCACTTTTATTCACCAAGGCCCTTGCCTCATCAACTGTCAGTTGTACATTATTTGGATCAAATTATTGTAATGCATCTATAACCTGCTCATTTTTGGTAGTGTCATTATCATCCAAGTTTATTTATTTTCTGAACTCATCCTGTTTCAATTTCAAAAGAAAGCTCTTGATCTCATTAGATTGAATAAAAGAATCATCATCAATAAAATTTTGGGAAAGAACAACTCTATTGTCAATAATTTTTTTGATTTTTTAAATCTTCTTTAAATGTTCCACAATTATCTTAAGAGTTTCACAATTTCTTTGGTAGTGTGAAAACTTAATCTTTTAGCATATGTTAATTGTTTTTTTCACTATTTGTACTAATAGGTGTTTGTACTTTTCTTGTGCAGATAGTTAGATATGTCTTTCGATGCCGAGAGTCTAGGCCACCAGTTTTGGTTTATTGTTTTTCAGATTACTGATGATTTGAGAGATATCTTAAGGCAGTTGGACTTGTACTAGATTACTTATGTTCCTAAGATCATGACCAATAGGGGTCTGGTCTCTACCTTTCTTGAGAGGTGGCACTCTCATACATGCACTTTTCATCTGCCCACTAGAGAGTGCTCTTTCACTCTTGAGGATGTGTATCACATCCTGTAGGTTCCTATTCAGGGTGTGTTAGTAGAGTTCACCCGTCAACCTGGAATCGCTGCATTATGTGAGATGTCTAGTTTTCCTGAGGACCAGATAGGGATGTCCAATCCCTATGATATCCCATGGTCCAAATTTAGCCAGGGATTAGAGAGACTGAGTACTTTATTTGGTAGTTTGATTTGTGGGATTTTGTGTTCCGATTGTAGGCAACACAAATTTTTTGTAGGATGGGGAGGGATTAGATATACTGAGTAATTTATTAGGTAGTTTGATTTGCGGGATTTTGTGTCCCAATCATAGGAAACACAAATTTTCTATAGGATGGGGAGTTTTTCTCAAGAGTATGCTTAGAGACCATACTATTTATGCATGGGGGCCCTATATGCTTTCCCACATGTACTATCATATTTTTTACGTGTCTTACCAGGGTGGTAAGTCAATTGAATGTGGCATGACTCTATTCTAGATCTAGGTGTGGGAGCATATAGCCATTTGTAGACCTATTTGTACTTGAGATCTTCCTTTAGGGAGACCTTGTGTGTTTCTCTATGATGGAGCCATGATATGATGCCACACTTTAACTGGTGGCCCTATAGATCCTATCCTATTTGGGATGGTGAGGATGCACATCTTCCTTTCTCTTGGAAAAAGAGGTTATGATCGGTCGTGTCATTGAGCATGTGCATATGATTGATTTTCAGAACACTGATAGGTTTTTGCAATAGTTTTGTGAGTGGAAGAATGTCAGTGAATCATATGCTTGCTTTTCTTAGAGGTCTAGATATATTACACTTTGGGGAGCTGTAGTCGCTGTTCATGCTACGAGGATCGAGTTTGATGCCCTACGTCCTATTTAGTGGACATGGTGATCAACTACTGTAGATGCATGTATATTACCATAGTTTATGTTATATGCCTTAGGATATTGATACTAACTTGATTAGGCTCTTTTCCTCTTTTATCCATGTAGTACTGGTGTTTGAATCTTTTTTCTTTTGTAGGCACTACTCCACAATTTGATGCCTGTTGGCCACAACATTGGTCGATTGTCTTGATAGATATTACCTAGCTTGTTACTGGTGTTATGATGAGGAGACCTAGATGGATAAGGAGGGGTGGAGGAAGTGGGGGAGGGATGGG
>MU223784.1:894028-906675 GCA_018584345.1 Thuja plicata | reverse complement strand
GGATGGAGGGAGAGATGGAGGGAGAGATGGAGGGATGAATGGAGGCCAAGGTGGAGGGAGAGATGGAGGGAGAGGAGATGGTGCTGATCCTAATCTTGGGAGAGGTGGAGAGAGGTTCACGACTAGAAGTGGTAGAACTAGGGTGAGTGGCACTAGTCGGGTTGGTCTAGGAGAGATCCTAAAGGAGGAGGAGGGGATGTAGGAGGATGCACTTCAAATTTTGAGGAGGGTACATAAAATGATTGGTGAGGATCCAAAAGAGAGAGTAGAGGATAGAGGAGAGGTTAGAGATGAGGAGATGGTCAAGGTGGAGGAGGTAGGATCCAGCTCCTCAGGATCTAGCAGTGGCAGTAGTGATAGTGATAGTGACAAAAACCATGAGGATGTGGAGGATGACTCTTGGGTTGTAAGGGATGAGGGTTTGAGAGGTACCAGGGAGGAGGGAGATATGGATGTTGCTATGGGTGGGTAGGGGGATGATGGTCCTGCAGAGGTCCAGTGAGTGACTCAAGAGATTGCAGATTTGAGGCTCAGATTAGCGACAATAGAGGAGAGGGAGATACAAGATCATTCAGAGGTCAGAGTCTATCTGGATGGTGTACAAGATTTATCCCTCAGGGATGATTTATACTATCTATGGAGATTAGGGTGTGAGGCCTAGAGAGAGATTTATTAGTGGCACTGTCATTACGAGGATGTCATTCCTTCTGCTTAGTGTGTTCCTGGTTATACCACATCTTAGAGATCTAGTAGAGTACAATGATCACAGGCTAGTGGTGTGGCTCCTTCTTCCCAGCAGTGTAGGGAAGGATATGAGATGCCTCCCCCTTGTCAGCCTAGTGGTGAGGGTGGGGGTAGCAGATCTTGACATGCCCTTTGTACCCTTGTATCAGTTGTACCTTTTTTGTATCATTTTTATCAATTTTGTATCGATGTAGTACCGATATTGTAGACATTATGTTGAGTTCCTTTTTGTCAAACTTGTGAGATTTAATTGTATTCAAACATATGATATATGTGATGCTTCTTATGATGTGATTCTATATGACGTGAAAATTACTTCTATATGTTTTCTATATGCTGATGCACTTGTATGAGATGCTTTATGGTTATATGCATTTATGTGGTTTGAAATATGCAGACTCTTGTTGTATGAGTTTCTTTTTTGTATTGACATATGGATACAAGATGAATCATTCTTATGGAATGCTCTTTTATATGATTTATGGTGGTCTGACTCTATATTATTGACTATGGATGCATTAATTATATGATGTGCCATGTATATGTATACACATTTTTTCTTTTTATTTTCTTATACAATAAATGAATGTATACGTAATGTGCATAATGTGTCTGAGTACATTCATTTGTTAGTTAAAATTAAAGTTAGTGAGAGTGTAGTTTTGGAAAAGTATGAAAGAATGAGTGATTAAACCAAGTCGCTACGATACTTTCCAATTTTATTCATCATTGCACCTTATTATGAAAAGGAAGAGAGTAAATTCACCTAGATATTGACCATCTGGATAATGCTATAATCCCTGATAATAACAAGAAGATAACAAATAAGGAATGTTCAACTCTTTTCCATGGTTTAGATTAGATCGTGGAACTGCATGGCTACCAGATGCATGACAACTCCTATCGCATTTATCCTGAATCATCATTGCCCAAGAATTGAATTAAAACACTACACAAATAGAAAACAAAGAAAATAAGATTATGATCCATCATAGCTACTCTCACCACTTAGTGGTATCCTTGAGGAGCATAAGAACACAATCATGAAAGATAAATTGACAACAAAATGACATGACTGACCTTGTCAACAGTTTACTATTCCTTGATTGGCTTGATTTTGATGTTTGATTGCGGATGTGTTTGGTTTTAGGAATGGATGACTCATATAAGAATAAAGTGTCTAGTTTTTAGTATATTCGTCACTTTCTAAGACAATTGATAGTGTGATTGATGACATATTGGATTGCTAGTAAAGCTAAGTCATATGAGTTCATTATCGATTTGTGAAGCTCATAGTTTTGACATTTGATTGATTTTTTTATTGCCATTCACTTGTTGATGAAAAATATGATTTTTGCAATATTTGATTTCTTCAGGACAATTTTCTCTTTTTAAGATTTTTTGATGACTTTTTTAAATTTTTAGATTTGTTTAGGACTTTTTAGAATTGCCCCCTAGTTTGGTAAGCTAGTACAAGCCATGGATAAGCGTGATGTCTCAAAGGGGATTGCATTTATGTAATAGCTTAGGGTACTCAATCTCGCATGCAAGGAGTACAAGCCTAATATTTTAGAGTTCTTTGATGTCGAAGTGAGACCTTAACCTTTGACGCCTGTTAATCAACTTTTCACCAAGGTACCTATCCAATAGTAGTGCATGTTTTCCAGGTTTTCACTGAGAGAGATTTTGTTTCTCTCTAATTTTTTATTTCTTTTGTATTTTTTTGTTATTTCCAAGGCACCTATTTTCTAAGTTTTCACCAAGGTAACTTTATATATATATATATATTTGTAATTTTCAGGATCTTTAGATATGTTCTCTTGACCTTGAAACCTCAGGGTAGAACCTTTTGAGGTGCATGTTGTTGATAAAACTAGGGATCTAATCTCCTTCTTGAGTTTCCATTTGATATGCTCACTATTTCATGATGTGATGATGATGTATGGTCCTAGCCAATTAGGCTTGAACTTTCCTGGTTTTACTCTTTCTGCTTGATTCTTCTAATTTTCCATGATGATGAGATCTCATACCTCAAAGGTATGTGACATAAATTTCTTGTGATAATTTATTCTAAGGAAATTATGGTAGCCTTGTAAGTGATTTAGTGCATTTTGGCATTTCTCATATAATAGTTCCAGTTCACTGAGTCTAGCAAATTTGTAGTCTTCATTTGAAATGATATTCTTCAGTGATATTCTGAGGGATGGGATTTCAATTTAGAGGGGTAGAACCACCTCTGATCCATATACCAAGGAGAATGGAGTTGCTCCTGTAGGTGTTCTCACACTTTTTCTGTATGCCCATAATGTGAGACTGAGCTATAAATGCCAGTCTTGACCAGATTCATTGACTATTTCTTCAAGGTCTCTAGGATTATTTTGTTAGTGGCTTCAACTTGTCTCTTCCCTTGGGGATTGTAGAATGAAGAGAATTTTTTTTTATATGGAACTTCTCATAGAGATGTTTTTCATATTGGTTTTGAAAAGGTGTACTATGATCAGTGATTATGTTTTGAGGGATCCCATACCGACAGATCATGTGAGTCAGTATAAATAAGGAAATCTATTTACCAGTGATGTATGTGAGAGGAATTGCTTCTACCGTTTGGTAAAGTATTCTATTATTGAAATTATGTATTTATGACCATTAGAGGAAGTAGGTGTAATATTTCCCACTAAGTCAAATCCCCATTTTGAAAAAGGCCAAGGTGAAGTGATGGGGTGGAGGTCTTGAGTTGGCGTGTCAATAAAATCTCAGTGTATCTGACATTGTTGACACCTTTGTACATATTTATGAGCTTTTGTCTCTATAGTCGAACAATAGTATCCCATCCCAAAGATATTCTTTTCTAAACTATTTCCACCTACATGTGCCTCACAAACTCCTTCATGTACCTCGTATAAGGCTCTATGGGATGCTGTGGAAGTGAGACATCTTAAGAGCGTTCCATCTAGACTTTTTCTAGACAAAGTATTAGCAAGGAGGGTGTACCTAGAGGCTTGTCAGATAAGGGACTTATTTTAGTTTCTAGATAGGTTGGGAGGTAGGGTGTTTTCTTGTAGGTAAGTATACATGTCATCATACTAGGGAGACTTAGGACCAACAAGGGCACACACTGATTCTTTTATTGTTTCCTTATAGGCTAGTATCATCAATTTCTCTATTAGAAATTAGAATCTGGTTTCATTACCCGACATGTCGATCAAAGATGCTATGGTAGCCATCACATCTTCTACTTTGTTTTGAACCCTTGGGACCTATTGAAATATAAGGTAATGAAAAAAATCACACAATTTGTCCATCATTTTCTTGTACATGACATTTTTTTCATCCTTGGCTATGTAATCATTGTTGACTTGACTGATAACCAACTGGGAATCACTATAAACTCCAAGGTTCTTTATTATTCATTGGATAGATTTTTTTAATCCAATGACTAGAGCTTCATATTGAGCTATGTTATTTGTACATGGAAATTTGAGTTGAAAATATTTAGGGATTGCATCATTTTGTGAAGTGATGATTACTATTCCTGCTGCTGCACCATGGTTCGTATATGATCCATCAAAGAATAACTGTCAGAATTCTATTACCAGTTTTTCTATAAGGATGAATTCATCTGGAAAGTTTAAACACTATAGGTTGATAATCTTGAGTTAGTGCTTCTTCTCTTTGATATGCAATAACCTTCCATTTGATATCCTTTTAAACCACATATTCAATATCAAACTCTCTTAAGATCATGAACCATTTAGCGAGTCATCCAGTTAATGATGCTTTAGTCAACAAGTATTTTAATGGATCTATGTGTGTGATGAGATTTTTTTGATGGATTAACATATAATGTCTTAAGTTTTGAGAAGAAAAGATGACTGCAAGACATGCCTTTTCTATTTCTGAATAGTTGAGTTCATATTCCACCAAAATTCTACTGATGTAGTAGATGGCCCTTTCCTTGCCCTGATCATCATGTTGTGCCAAAAGAACACATAGTACTGATTCTGTTACTGATATATATAATAGGAGTGGTCTACCTAGAATTGGTGGCACTAATACAAGGGATTTTTGTAGATAATCTTTGAAAGTTTGAAAATATTGTTGGCATTGCTTTATCCATACAAAGATCATGTCTTTGTGTAGTAATTATTGGAATGGATGTCACTTATCTTCCAGTTGGGTGATGAATCTTCTGATAGATTGTAATCTTCCTTGCAGACCCCATAGTTGTCTCAAATTTGTAGGTTGCGGCATGTCAAGGATGGCCTTAAACTTCTCTAGATCTACTGCAATTCCTCTGTGTGATACAATGAAACCAAGCAATTTCTAGTAGTAACTCTGAATGCGCACTTCTTTGGGTTGAGTCACCTCTTGTATTCTTTCATTGTATCGAATATCTGACCCAAAAATTGTAGATGAGTTTCTCCAAGTGTTGACTTGGCCAGTATGTCATCGACATAATCCTCCATCATTTGATGAAGCAAATCATGAAATATTGCCATCGTGGCATGTTGGTAGGTTGCACTTGCATTCTTGAGGCCAAATGACATCACATTCCAGTAATAATTTCCCCTTGCACAAGTGAATGTTGTGTTGTGTTGATCTTGTGGTGCAATTTTAATTTGGTTATAACCTAAGTATCCCTCTATGACTAAGAAAATTTTATGCCCTGCTATCAAATCTATGATCATATCAATATTTGGTAATGGGAAATCATCTTTTGGACATACTTTTTTTAGGTCCCTAAAGTCCGTGCATATTCAAATCTGACCACAATGTTTTGTAACCAACACCAGATTTGATATCCATTCCGCATATGGGATGGGTCTTATGAAGCCTGCATCTAGAAGTTTCTTTAGTTCTTCCTTGACAAGTAGATAAATGTGAGGATGCATCTTTCTTAACCTTTGTTTAACTAGCTTTGAATTTGGTAAAAGTGTAAGTGATGTAGTACAAGGTTTGGATCTAAACCTGGCATCTCAACATAAGACCAAGCAAAGTTGATCTGTCATTCTTTGAAAAAATCAATAAGCTGTTCTCTTTCCTTAGGTGAAAGGGATTTAGCGAGATAGATGTTCTTAGGATTATTTTCATCCCGTAGACTCACTACCTTTGTTTCTTCTTCTATAAATGATGATTGTCCTTGTTTTAAAGGGAGCAGATCCAACTTTCCTTCCTCTAGCACCTCAAAGAGGTTTTCACCAGGAGATACGTCCTTTATCTTTATTTTTTCATGGTCAGAAAGATCATTTTAGTTTTCAATTAGTGACACTTTTTTTAAACTTTTGGGACTGGAAAGAGAAGCCTCCTCCCCAAAGTATGCTGATCTATCTAAGTCAAAGGAGAATCCTTCCTTGTGATCTCTTGATGGTATTCCTTCTGGAAGCCCCATGAAGTCTACATTGGCTTCATCATTTTAAAAAATGTCTATGTTGGGACATCCTTTTTGGTCCCAGTATATTAACTCGAGGTAGACTAAACAAAAGTCAGAGTGGGAGGAAGACTCAATTTGGGTGAATGGAAATGTAGTAATAGTTCCAACCAATTTGGAATGGGAAGTAGACACACTATTTAAGGAATGGACATTGCCATGTTTATCAATACAAGGTTGATCTTCTATGTTAAGTTGGTCGAACATGTCATTAAGATGTATGGTACTAGTGGAGCGAGGGGAATAGTCACAGATGGGCGATTCAGAGTCATGGAGGGATAAACACTCATACTCATGAGAATCAATCATGCTAGAATGCTCGTCAAGTATTTCAATTTCCACATCATTCCAAATTTTCTGATTAAGGTTTATTTGGGAATTTAAGTTTTCCACTTCTGGTGGAAATAGTTGTTGGAGTATACTGCTAATTGGGTTATGTTCTTGATTTTTCCCCTGGTTTGATCCAAAAATCTCTTGTCGATCTACTAAAATATCTTGGATAGTTGTAATAGTTCTGCCTTGACTGTATCCTAGTCCTCTTTATTCCTTTGAGTTGGTGGTAAAGACAATTCTATCAATCCCCGTTGTCTTTCCCCCAGACTAGTTTTACCATCATATCCATATTGTTTCAACATAGTATATCCAACTCTATATTGTGTCAGGGGTATTAGTACTATTGGTGTCTCTTGAGGATCTTGATGTAACCAAGTGCTGATGAATGGATCACAAGGGTTTTCTGCACTTATATATCCCCATTTGACAAATGTAGTTGGTAAACATCTGAATAACAATGGTTCTAGAGTTTCATTTATTTTTTCTAGTATAGGCCTTCAATATGATCTAGGAGTTGAGGCATGTTATGATCGTGAAGGCTTCTTCATAGCTTTATTCACCACACCCTTTGTCCTGGATTGATATCTTACATGCCTTTCTTGGTATGTCCTTAGGAAAGGAATTAGAAGCGGAAGGAATACTATCTTCCTGATTTTATGTACTGCCTCTTATAGTGTTGCAATAATGGAAGGGGTTGGGATCTCCCTCAATGATGATTTCTACTCCTTGGTAAGAAAAATTGATGCACTAGTGATATGTTGAAGGTATAACTTGCATTTAATGTATCCAAGGCCTTCCGAGAAACATGTTATATCCTAATTCAAGGTCTAGGATTCGAAATGGAGCACTCTTTATGATTGGCCCTATCTTGATTGGTAAATTAAGGATACCTTTTGATGACATCAAAGCTAGATTCAGAATAGCCCAAGGTTTTTATCACTTTAAGAGTACATATGTTTAATCTAGCCCCGTCATCAATGAGGACTCTTCAGATCATATGTTTATGCACTTGGAGAAGCAAATGCAGGGGATCATTGTGTAGAGGCTTGTGAAGTGACACATCATGGTCTGTAAATGTGGTATGTTTATTACCAGCAATGTAATTGACCATGGTTTGGAAGTTCTCTGGAGTTATGTCCCATGAGACAACTATGCTTAGAAGTGCTTGGTCCAAAAATTTCTTGTGTTGTGGGGATATTTACAATAGTTAAAACATGGAGATTTGGATAGGTGTGCGCTTTAGCTGATCCACCAAATTGGATTATATATTGGAAGCTATTGTGGGATTAGCTGGGGTAGCTGAGGTGGAAGGCATTCCCTATAAGACAACTTTGGAATGTCGTGTTGTGACGACACTTTTGCATTAGTATCTCTAATAGTGATTGTAGCAACTTGGTTGTTTGAACAATTTATGCAATTTACGATGCTATCAGAGTTGGAGTAGGTATAATTAACCTGTTTGGAATATCCACCAGACATGGAGTTTTTCCCTTTATTATGGTCATGGAATGTGTCATTGAAGATAGTGTGGTCTATAGTACCTTTGGACTGACTGTTGTGGACACCAATTATCCCTTTTTTAATCATGTCTTGTATAGAATTTTTCAATCGATAGCAGTTTGATATCTTGTGTCCCTTGACCTGATGATACTCACAAAAGTCATTATCATTCCACCACTTGGGTTTCACAACACCATCTTTGTACTCTCTGATTTTTGGCAGAGTGATCGTATTGGTTTGAATCAACTTTTTTTTATTGCTGATTCAATCGGCTCTCAGAGTGGCATGTACTCAGATTTTGGAAAAGGAAACCTTTGTTGGTGTGATGTTGGTGTTTTAACTTGGGTATTTTTCTATTGATTTTGTATCATGGGTGTTTGATTTTTCATGGTTGCTCCTTGTAATGAAATCTTTTGTTGAGCATAATTAACTATTTTGACGTCAATGATACCATCGTTGGTGACATTCTTATTCTTGTTCCACCATTTGGACTTATGCGTTGCATTTTTGTTTTTGTTCATTTGGGTAGGATCTGCAAGTATTCCTCTCTTGACCAAATTTTTCTCACATCAAACTCCTCGTTCTATAAGTTGTTTGAAATTTGGAACGAGTTGGAGCTCTATTGTAAATGACATATCTCAGATCATATTATTGATGAATATGGCTATTAGGTCTTGTTTGGGCACATCATATGTTATTCTGTTTGCAGTGTTTCTCCATCTTTGTAATAATTTAACAAAGGATTCACCATATCTTTTCTTAATGTCACAAAGGTCCTTGATGCTGACCTTGCATTCTATATTGTGATGGAAGTGAGCAATAAACTTTCAGCCAACTCTACCCAAGATTGAATGCCATGTGGTAAGTACGAGAACTATTCCATTGTTTGTCTGGCTAAACTCTGTGAAAAAAATCAAATTAGGTAAGTTTCATCATGTGTGACTTAAATGTAGCTAGCAAAGAATTCCCTGATGTGTTCTACATGATTGGTATTTCCTTTGTATTTTTCAAATTTAGGCACCACAAAGTGTGTTGGAAATGGAAACATGTGCAATGACTGATCAAAAGGGTATGGGTACAAGTCCTCAATTGTATAGGACTTATTTTGTCCCTAATTTTGTATGTCCCTCATTTGTGTTGTAGATTCTGCACTTGTTGTACCATCATGTCTGTTAGAGATTGAGGAACATTTATGGCATTGAATCTTTGTCTTGTGGTTGGTATAAGGATTTTCCTTTGAGTTATTTGTATTGGGACATATGATCTCCTTGGGATATTGATTTCCCAGCATGTGATTTTGATATTGGGGCATCTGATGGGTCCAGGGGTGATGTTGCTACTATTTTTGGGATCCCTATTGGAATAAAGATGTAGCCCTTGGTAGCCATTGACTGAATGTTAGACCTACAAAGATTGATCCAAGTTATTGGGAAGTATTAAATCTAAAGCCAGTAGGGATAGGTTGCAGTGTTTGGGTAGTAACAAATTGGTTATTTCTCATTTGGGGTGTTGATGAAATAACTTGAGCACTTGAAGTGAAAGGTCACAAGGTATATTCTTGAGATAAACTTGTAACCATGGGTGCTCTCATGTGGGAACCCATCATGTTTTGGGTGGAAGTTGTACTAGCTTGATTGGCTGAGATAGTTTGTGTGGACATAATCTATGCTAACATTGTAGATGTTGATGATGGCATAGACAAGATTTGAGACACCACAAGATTTATTTGAGATTTTTGAGATGGGTTTTGTCTTGCTAGTGGATTTCTAGGCCATATCATAGATACATTGAATTCAATGGGAAGCTTGACTGCCTTTTTGGTCAACATAGCTAGGAATCTCTCAGGGTTTCTTTCCACAAAAATTTCTACCACTTGCGTAGAATAAGAATCTTTCTCTATGTCTTTGAGCTCTTCCTCTGTGATGTCTTGAAATATAGTTGGCCTTCAGGAACCATGTGGAAGTGTATGCACATTTTCAATGTATAGCGACAAATCAATGTTTTTGAATGGGTAGTCCTCTTTCTCTTTTTCCCACGGGGGAAATTGGCTAATGTAGGATTCTTCTGGTTGGGTTCTAGCCTTTGACCTAGTATAAGGTCCTGCATAAGGTGTAAATGATATTATGTTATCCAGGATTTAACTAGAGTGAGAAATATAAAGCAAACAAAATGGAAAACCTCTCGAAGAGAGTTTGAGTACCTATTTCAACAAGGGTAATTCTAAGAACAAAATTTTATTTCTCTTGATCTCATAGATTAGTGATGATAAGATATGATTTGAATCTTGCCTTAGATGAGACAAAGTCACTGAAAAATAATTGATAAAACTAATATAACGAGATCAAGATAGTCTAATTTGAACTTAATGAATTATCAATGGGAAACCATAACTGAACTGACAAAGATGGATGATCCTAGATGTTTGAGGTTTCACTAATTCTTCATTAGTTCCTAAGATGTATATGTTGACCTTTCAAACGATACAGGGAATATTTTCCAAGGTTGCAGATTAATAAAATGCAGTGATTTGATAGAGGAATCAAAGTTGTCTTGATAGAATAAATGCACAGGTCTATAGGTCAATTGCGGAAAAATTCTGCTGATTGTGGTAAACTTCCAAGGATCATGGCAATAAAATGATCAATTGTGGTAATAAAAGGATTTATTGTGGTAATATTCCATCAATTACTTAAAACTTCCATCAATTACGGAAAAATGCGCCAGTCTTGAAAAGTGATTGCAATTTGGAATTTGTTTGATATAATGAGCTCTTCAGAACAATGATTCTGGAACAGACTTTTGTTGACACTCTAGAGTTTGAACACATTTGACTCATCTTGCTAGTGTAAGATGTTGGTTTTGCATTTTAAAAATTGATCACACAAGAAATCATAATAGAAATAGTGTTTTGTAGATCCAAGAATAAAAATTGTATGTTCTACAACTTTTCCAAGTTGCAAGGTTTTCACGTGGTCAAAACAGAGACATACATAGTAATCTACGGTCAATTGGCTTCAAGATGCAATGTTATAGGCATAATGATTTTGATTTTCATCAACTCATGCAAAAATTGTCACACTAGTATGACATGAAGGTCCATGATGTAGGTTCCCATGTTTTCGCCTTTCCCAGGTATTTTTTCCATGCTAATGAAGGTCTCTTTCATAAACACAATACCCTGGAAAACATATGCTAGGAATCTTGGGGGGGAATTCTACAACCCCTTGCACTATAATAAGACACTTGTATGAAGGTGAAATAAGTGGATCTCTAATTAACCAGGTTGTAGTAAGGTCCATGATGTCTATTTAATTAGTTTGTAGGTGTGTGACTCACTGAAGATCCTAGTGGACCATGTTGGCTACTTAGGGATACTTCGCTCGATCCAGGATATCATCAACACACCTCGCTCGAGCTTGGCTAGATATAAAATAGAGCTTTAGCTCATGTATTGTTTATATATCTATCAGAAGAATTAACGGTTTGAGGTCATCCTCTGAAGAAGAAGCACTTTCCCCAGACATGCCTCTCTAAATAGTGTAAAGGTTGTTATTCTAACAGATTTTGCAAGCGCACCAAAGACTCAAGAGGCAAGGTTAATCCTATTTAAGCACCAAAAGATTAAATGTGAATTGAGCTATCACCCATACAAACACCCGAGTTCAATTTTAATCCCAAACCAAATAATATTTGCTTGTTTAGTTTTAAGTGCACTAAATTCAAAACTTCTTTGCCTTTGTTCAATTTTAACCCCTCGTTAATTTTATGCACCAAATCAAAAGATGAGATTGTGTTGTTTGATCATACAATTTTATTTTTAGGCACCAAAAGACAAATGAATTGATTTTAGATTTAACCAAAATTAAGTTGTTTCCACACCATAATCTATCAAGAAATGTTAGTACCAAAAATCCTAATAATCAAAATGAATAATATTAAAAAATGCCTGGATTGTTAAGGCAATTAATGCTCATGGTAACTTTATATTTGGCTGAAAAATACTTAAGAGGATCAATATACCCATTGAAGGATTCAATTTGGTCTTCAGCTATGATTTCCAAGATTGCCTTTCGTTGTGTATGTTAATGAATGCCTCTTTTTTGGGATGATTTTTGTGACCTAAACCCTAGGGCGCCTCTAATTATTATCCTTTCCATTAGTCATTTGTTCAGTCCTACATAGAAATTGATAAAGAATCAGATCTTATTAACAAAATGATGAAACAAAGCAATTGTGAAATAGTTCTGACAGTTGTGAAATAGGATCTGCAACTGCGAAATACTTCTGTCAGATGAAAAATTTGTTAGGAAGTTGCGGAATATAATAAGCAATTGAAAAATTATTCTAGCAGTTGTGAATTTTAACACGCAATTGTAACACCCCAAAATTGGCATCTTGCAACCCTAACCAATTTTGTTGCATTTGTCATTCTTCTAGATCATCAAAGTCCTATTGTACTAGGCAATTCTGAGTTTTAACTGAATCTACTCGACCTGAGTGTCAAATGTAGAAAAACCTAAATCTACATTAATCATACATCATATTTAATTCCTAAATATCTATTGGCTAAATAAACCCTATGATTGAATTAATTTAATTATAAAGTCCTAGCACTTTAATTAAATTAAATTCACCCTCTTTA
>MU223784.1:870626-890144 GCA_018584345.1 Thuja plicata | reverse complement strand
TTCTTCCTCAAGCAAAGATAAATCCAAATTTCCCAACAAGAACCAAAATGTTGTGAATGATGGTGTTGTAGACAATATGACTGCTAAGCCTTCCAAGGCTGCCTTTAATCTCACTACCATGATGCAAACAACCAAAGCCACTGAACAAGCTATGAAAAAATCCAAACCAAGTACTTCACGATTTTCTGGACCTAAACCTTGGGCTCCTAGGCCCAAGCATGAGTTCACTCCTTTAGGCGAACCTCTTAAGGTGGTTTACAAAAATCTTGTGGACAATCAGTTATTTACTCTGTTGGCTAATCCACAACCTTATGATCCACAACCAAGGCCCTCTTGGTGGAATGAATCTCCTTATTGCAATTTTCACCAAAACAAAGGTCATAAAATAGCTACTTGTCTTAAGTTGCAGCATACAATCTAGGATCTCATCGATAGTGAGGTTATTGCTATGTGAAGTCACAACAAAAACTCTGATCACCAAGATTTCAAGGATCCATTCCCTCCTCATGGGAAAGGTTAATCATCTAAAGGCAAAAATACTAATGCTAAGGTCAACTATACTTACACCAATAATGATAATGTCATTAATATGGTTGAACCCATTGACACTGAATAGTGTAATGTCCTCATTCTTAAGGGAAAGGAAGATACTTCCAAGTCCAAAACACCTTTCATTTTGTGAGGGTCTGCACCTCAGTATTTTGAACAAGTACAATCTCAAGTGAGTGCTAATATTGTTACTCGATCTCGCGCTAAAGTCATTCTTAAAGGCCCTGAGCCTTCTATATCTACATCAACTCAACCTTTAGACAAAGCTAAGGTTGATTCTGCTAATAAGAATCGCAAAGTGGGTTCCTCATCTAATGCTACCAATTACAACATTCTTGATCAATTGCAACGTACTAATGCTCAGATAACTATTTTTGAGCTCCTAAAAATCTCCCTTGCTCACAGGGAAATCCTGGACAAAGCCCTCACTGAGGCAAATGTCCCAAAAGATCTTGATCTCGACCGGTTTCAATCTATGGTAGGTCACTTGACCTCCTCACATTATTTGTCTTTCTTTGAGGAAGATGACCATTCTTTGAGTCACCCACATAATAATCCTCTGCACATTGAAGTCATGATAGGTCCAAAGCATGTTCACCATGTTCTCATAGATAACGGTGCTGGCTTAAATATTTTCTCTGCTAGTTTCCTTATTGAGTTAGGCTATGGCGAAGATTGCATTGATGCTCGCAAAAAGATTACCATTAAAGCCTATGATGAGGAGGAACACCAATCCAAGGGGCTAGTTGTATTGCCAATTAGAGTTGGTCTTGTTGAATGAGATGTTATTTGTCAAGTGCTTGACATCCCTTTGGCATACAATATCCTGTTAGGAAGGCCATGGATCCATGAAATGCAAGCTGTCCCTTCCACATACCATCAGTGCATTAAGTTCCCATTCCAAGGTTTTGAAGTGACTATACCTGCTAATACACGCTATGATTGCAATGCCCTCACAAAATCTGCTAACATCCTTGTGCCTACCAACTGAGAATCTATTGAACTCCTTGAGGATAAATTAAAAGAAATGGAAAAGAGCTTGACACTCAAAGAAATTGATATGGGAGGATATTAGACTAGACCTGTAATATCTATTACATCTTTGCCTTTTTCTCCCCATTCTTTTTGGAGACCTTCTAAGAACACTAAACCTTCTACGGTTCCTCCTCCAACAAAGTATGGTGGTACCTTTGTACAAGCAACAATACCATTAGAAGAAGAAGCTAAAAATAGAGCTATCAAAGCTTAGATCTATAAAGGAGAAGACAATTCTAAAAATACTCCTTCTTATGACATAAAACCTGAGCAATATGGCAAAGGTTTATCTATTATACAATGTTTTGACTATAAAGGGGATGGTCCCATAGGTGCGAATCATAAGGGATTGATTGCACCCCTTGAAGCTATTGGTCGCAGAACATGCGAATCTACAGGTATAGGCTTCCATATTCTCACATTTCAATTGGGAATAAATAAGTTTGTACCTCAAGAAGATAAGAAACCAACACTTGTAGAAACACCTAAAATTGCAGAACCTGAAGACAACTCTGATGAGGATACTTTTCCTTATCCTATTCCACCAGACCTGGCAGCATTCTTTGCTAAGCCAGATAACTTTGTACCATGTGTCAGTAAAGTAGACACTGACAGTGATTCTGATACCACCACTTCAATTTCTCCATTAACTTATGAAGAGTGGAAAGACATATATACTATGAACCCTAGTCATCAGGGTGATTTATTCATACCGCCACACTTTCAAGAACAGTTTGACCAGGAATTCCAGTCACTTCTCATTACGCAAGAGATAACTGATGTTACAAACACTACTAAGGTACCTAGGTCAACAGGTTCTCATCTAACCATAGCAGAGGTCCTAGGGAGAACTCATCCCAACTAGGGACAAAGAGTTGATTTTACTCACATTCTTGACATGAGACTTAATGATGAAACATAATCCCATGAATATGAGTTCGATAGCTTGTCCTATGCCACTTTTGACAGAGATACAGATACAAAAAATGCATATGAAAACCTTCTCAAAGTAGGTGACCAGTCTAGTGTTGGGTCACATGAGTCTGACTCACTAGGTGTTAACATGTCATCTACTACGGTCGTTAGGAATCAAAGGAATTTGACTATACCTTCGGATGAGATCGCTTTGGGTCTCGACTTGCTTGTCCATGCCTTTGATGATTATACCGTGAATTCAATTGAACTCGTCACTCCTCTTTCACTTCACCATCCTGAGCTTATAGAATAGAACTCTACCTCCCCATATAATGAAGTCCTTATGTTCCAGAATGATTATGCTCTTGCCTGTTACCTACACGCTGTCGAACCTATAACATCTCCTACCAGCGAAGCAAGTGTCAACATGACTGAGGCTGACATCAATTATCTTAGTCACAAAATAAAAAGAAGAAAAAATAGGCACTCTGATGGTGAAAACCACCTTATGGCAATATCAGAGCCTAAAATAGTCAAAATAAAAGACATATCTAGAGGTGAAAACCTCTCTGAGACGCCCGCGGATGAGATACTTGATGCGCTTCCGAGTCATTTTCAGGAAAGTTCATCTGTTCTTATTAAACCAACTCAACCTATCAACTTGGGTACAGAGGTAGAACCTCAGATTATTCACTTGGCACAATCACTATCAGAGGTAGAAATAGAGGAATTCACCACATTCTTCAAAAACAAAAAGATTAACGTTGCATGGAAATATTCAGACATGCCAGGATTGGACCCTAATATAATCATGCATCATCTATCCATTAGACCAAGTGTTAAGCCCGTCAAGTAGAAGCTTCGCAAAATGAATCCACATGGAGCTCTACTTGTCAAAGCTAAATTTGAGAAATTGCTTAAGGCAGTGTTTATCAGAGTAATTGATTATGCCGAGTGGATCTCTAATATTGTTCCAATATCGAAACATGATAAATCTATAAGAGTATGCATAGACTTTAGAGACCTGAATTTGGCATGTCCTAAGGATGATTTTCCATTCCCTAACATTGATATGATTGTAGATATGACAGATGGGTATGAAATGTATTCACGAATGGATGGTTTCTCTAGTTATAACCAGATAAAAATTGTGCCAGAGGACCAAGAGAAAACAACTTTCACATGTGCCTGGGGCACCTTCTGTTGGAATGTTATGCCCTTTGGACTCAAAAATGCCAGTGCTACATATCAGAGAGTGGTTACCACCATATTTCGTGACATGATGCATAAAAATATGGAAGATTACGTGGATGAAACTTTGGCTAAAAGCATGCACCAAAAGAAACATCCTGCTGATCTAGGTCCTATACTAGATCATATGGAACAATACAGTCTAAGGCTCAATCCTAAGAAATGTGCATTTGGCATAACATCTAGTAAGTTACTTGGCTATATCATCTCTGCCAAAGGCATTGAAGTGGATCATGAAAAAGTACAAGCTATTATGGAAATTCTGCCACCAAAAAATATCAGACAAATGAGAGGACTTCAAGTCTGACTGCAGTCTATCTAGCATTTTATCTCTCAACTGGCGGACAAGTCACAACCATTTACCAAAACTTTGCATAATGGTGTGGCTTATCAATGGAACAAAGAATGTGATGAAGGGTTCACACAAATCAAGCAGTATCTTGTGAACCCACCGATCTTGATGCCTCCCATTCATGGGAAGCCACTTATACTTTACATATCTGCTACGGATACATCATTGGGTATCCTATTGGCTCAAGAAGAACAACACAAGAAAGAAAGGGCTATCTATTACATTAGTAGAACTTTGGTCTCATATTAAATGAAATATTCTGCTATAGAGAAGGCTTTCCTTGCAGTGGTGTTTGCTTCACAAAAATTGTGACACTATATGCTAGCTCATACTACACGTCTAATTGCTAAAATTGACCCTCTGAAATACTTACTCAGTAAAGCTACCCTCACAGGTAGACTAGCTAAATGGGTCATGCTTCTTAGCAAGTTTGATATTGAATATGTTGAAAGGAAAGCCATTAAGGGCCAAGCAATAGCAGATTAGTTGGAAGAAGCACCTCTAGTTGATCATCAACCATTGCACAGTGAATTTCTAGATGAGTCCATATTACTTCTTACACATCGCTCATGGACTATGTTTTTTGATGGTTCATTTACCCTACAGGGGTCAGGTGCTGGGATACTATTCATTACACCTCAATGGTACTCATTACCAAAAGCATACAAGATGTTGTTTCCTTGTATGAACAACATTGCTAAGTATGAATCCCTCATCAACGGTATGAAGATCGCCCTTGAGTGGCACGTGGATGAACTAAATGTTCTTGGAGATTCCCAGTTGGTCATTAATCAGGTCAATGATATCTATCAGACAAGGGAAAACAAGTTGATACCTTATAAATAGTTGGTTGATGATATTAAACATTATTTTACTCATATCACATTTGAACAGGTTCCGAGGGCAGATAATAAAGCAGCAAATGCCATGGCTACTCTTGCCTCTATGTTACAAATGCCTGAAAATGATTTTAGACATGAATTCCTGGTGGAGACGTTATGCTACCCTGCCTATGACTCCCCTGATTCCTGAATGATCTATTCTATCATAGGACATGACTCATCTAGCTACCATCACATCTTCTCCTACCTACGTGACCATATTATTCTGGACACTTACTCCCAAAATGAGAAAAACCACCAAATCCATAGTGCTTCATGGTTCATCATCATCACTAATTACTTGTATAGACATGGTATAGACGATACCCTCCTTAGGTGTTTAGAACCTGATGAATCCAAACAAGAATTAGTAGAGGTGCATGAAGGCATCTGTGGGTCACACTCTAACGACCTGACATTGGCTCGTAAACTTATTAGAGCTGGTTATTATTGGCCAGATATGGAAAAAGAAGCAACACAGTTTGCTAAGTCCTGCAAACAATGTCAATTACATGGAAACCTGATTCATGCTCCAGCCAAGGAGCTTATTCCATTCATTACTTTCTGGCCATTTCAACAATGGGCCTTTGATTTGGTGGGTCAGATCTACCCCTCGTCCTCCAATGGACATAAGTTTATCATTACAGCTATGGACTATTTTACTAACTGGGTGGAAGCAGTTCCTCTCACCATTGCCAGTGGAAAAATAGTAGCTATGTTTATTCTCAACTACATCATCTGCAGGCATGGTGTACCCTCAACAATTATCACAGATAATGGGGGACAATTTAAAAATAAGGATTTGACAGAGCTCTGCTCTAAATTTAAAATTACTCAACATTGGTCTTCCATCTATTATCCTCAGGGTAATGGATAGGCAAAAGCATCCAACAAAACAATCCTTAAGATCCTGCATCGCACAATGCATAAATCTGGATGAGATTGGCATCTCCAGATCAATCTAGCTCTTTGGGCATACATGACAAGTATAAGAACACCAACAGGGGCTACTCCCTATGCATTGGTTTATGGAGCAGATGCTGTGTTACCTATTGAGGTTGAGATTCCTTCTCTGCGAGTCTCTCTGAAAGGCCTCATTACTGATGAAGATACTAGAATATCTCGGCTACAAGAGCTAGAATTACTTGATGAATGTCGTCAAGTGGCGTTCAATCACCTAAGAGCATACCAAAAGAGGATGTCCAAGAGCTATAACAAGAAGGTTAGGCCAAGGGATTTCCAAGCGGGTGACCTCATTCTAATGGAGAACCCTAAGAATCAGCAACATTTAATCGATAAAGGGAAGTTTGAACCTAATTGGCTTGGTCTGTATATTGTTACTGTAGTGTTTGGGTCTGGTACTTACCAACTCTCTACTACTGAAGGAGAACAACTCAAAGAGCCCATCAACGCTCTTCATCTAAAGTGGTTCTACAACTAAGACATCTTCAGTATGCTCATGTATATACTAAAGTCCTGAAAAAATGATCATCTTAGTGAAAACCTATCGATAGGCGCTTTGATGTATCTCCAAAAAAATCATATATTCCAAAAATACAAAAAAAAATTAAAAAATTGAAAAATACAAAAAAAAAGAGAAAAAGAGAAAAAGGTGCCATTGATGAAAACCTGGCAAACAAGCGTCATGGTAGCAAAAAAGAATTTCTGCCAAGAAGGTGAAAACCTGGTAAATAGGTGCCTCTTGTTCCACAATACTATATCTATCATAGCACCACTTGGCTTTACACATTTGGTTTACACATTGCTACTTTCCTGCTTTCCTACTTTCATTTGCTTTCAGTTCCCATCAAGACACCAACTCACATGGATTGAAACTGGCCATACTCTCAGGGAAACCCTCCTAATCTAGGGGGCACTTTCCTATTATCTTTTAAGGATCTTCTTCACATCAATCACCAGTGGTTCTCACTACGTCTTCCTACTGATGTATAGATTATAATACGATCACTTCATTTGAGCATCTCTCTTGCGTTAGTCACCAGTGGTTCTCACTGCGTCTACCTACTGTTGCTATTCTATCAAGATTGCTCACATTTGTTATAGTTGGAGTTATCCTCACATGCTCTATCTATCGATACTCAATCTTGACGATTCTATGCTTTAGTTTGTACATATCTTTTGGTCACTTTTGTGACACTTTGGTTCCTTTGTGGACCCTCCTGACTTGACATTGATTCAGTGTCATACGCTTGGGGGCAATCAAATCTGGTTTTTCCTCACAACATACATCAAGTCAGTCATCATTACTTGGGGGCATGTGTCTGCCATTTGATCACATCTTTGGTTTACACCCGAGTTAGTAATCTTGTCACTTCTCAAGGACAACTCGCTACTGACACAAACTGGTGTTTTTCAACACCACCATAAACAGTGTTTTTTAACACTATCTTTGGACACATCTATTTTTTCTAACACACATCAAATATCTCAAACGTAAACATCTATCGATAAAAATCAAACACAATGCACTCACAAGCACAACGGTGTTTTTCAACACCTCATACATATACACATTCACAAAAAATTGAAAGATGCTGAGCTATGCTTGAATATTTCTTTGTATGCTGTCTATTCTCATGGATTTTCATTGGTATTTTCTTTGTCTACTGCTTGTTGGTGTAGTCCCGATGATCTGACAATGTCAAATAAATAGGGTGTATGTGATAAGAGCTCCCACACTAAGGTGGAACAGCCTTACATCCCTTGATCTTGTTTATTTGTATGCCATGGTGAGGTCGGTACTATCTCCTTGCTTGTTATTGCTTTGTTTGTTATTGTTTTTCTTGTTATTGATCTGTTTGTTTATGCATGATCACACTCATGGTTATCTTGGCTTTGAATTCCTCGATGCTGGTGTACTCTTGCAACATTAACTAAAAACAATGTTTAGGTCATCTTGGATTTTGTGCCTTGGTGCTTACATTCATTTCCTACATTTTATCCGATGATAAGTCATATTCATATCCTTATGGTTGCATTGTGGCACCAGTAAGGGTTGTATCGACTTTGATGTTCCAAAAAATGCTCAATGATGATAAATATACGATGGGTCTCACAACCATGTCCTAGAATTGCACCTTCATATTGCATCTAGCATAGGATTGCATTTTAATTCTAGACTTGCATTGTGACAATGGTTCAGTGTTCTTTTCATTGCATTCTTCTGGGTTCATACTTTGGAGAGTTCTTCTTCACCGTTCGCGTTTCATCATGACTGCACAAGTGTTCTGTCCTCGCTCTCGATTCTTCACGTAATATTTTGGTTAGCATTTGTCATCTTGCATGAGATGTTAGTACCATATACATATTCATATTCACAATTCATAATTATCTATACATTACATTTACATTCTCATTTCCACATTGCATTTACATAAATCATACATACATACATCTTTACATTCATACATGTGCATTTCATACATATCTTTCAAACATGTGCATCCATTTGCATAAATTCTAAACATCTAATCATCTAAGCATATAGGAAACATCTCATAAAGGTAATATACAATATGTGATGATACCAAAAGACGAGCTCATATATATATATATATCTAATGTGTCGATACAAATACAAAATGGTGCTACTCAAGCACGATCTGTCTCAAAATGGTGATATAATACAAGGATGCCAATGCATTAGATACATCCTATGATCTCATCTCTATCTGTCTATCAAGATCCTAACTCTAGCCCTCTCCCTCATCACCTAGCAGAGGTGGAGGTGGGGCCCTATCTGTTGGAGGTGCCATCTATGCTCCCTCTAACCCTCTTGTGTAACTCAAAAATCTGGCCACCTGCGATGCCTCGTCAGGCACCGCACCTATATATGATGCATAGTAGTAGGCCGCTTGTACTGTCTGATGACGCACCTCCTCCTGTGTCACTTGGAGCTGCTCTTAGAGATCCTGTATCTTTCGGTCTCTATCTAGCAGTCGTGCATCTTGCACGGCTAACTGGATAGTCAAATCTCCCACTTGTCTAGTGAGTTGTCTCACTCTCTCTCGGGATCGTTGCTATGCATCTTGTGCTATGTCCTGTGTAGGATGATCCTCCTACATAGGATCATCCTACTGTCCCTCCTCTTGTGGAGGTACCTGCTGCTCCTCATCTAGTTGTGCTGCCGGCCGTCGCCGAGACTATCTGGTGCTCCCACTGCTACTAGCTCCAAAATCCATCCCCATATGTCGGGTGGGGATATCAACCTGTACTGTCCTAGTTAGGGGACCCTACTATAACCTTGACTGTGCCCTCTACTGTGGTGGGGGCATCTGCATCTGTTGCACCTATGGCTGAGAAACATGCGGAGGCACCACGTGCCCTCGGCCTGCTATACCCACTGGATCGATGAACCTTGAAAAAGGGTGTGTAATAAAGTGCTCCCTGTACTCGATGGTCATGCCGGCATATGCTACATCCCTGAGGTAATCCCACTGAACTTGGACCAATGTGCAGATATCTATCATTGTGCACACCTGATCCAACTTGATCCCCCAGCCTATCCTGAGCTCATCGGTGAATCAAGCATAAACTATATACTCCTGGGAGATGTCCTGTGGGCGACCAAATTGCCGCCATACCTGCTTTTGCGAGAATCTCTCAATGACTATAATGGTGCGACCTATCATCACACAGGAACAAAAAATATGACTCAGCTACTCTACTGCATCATCCCAAGCCTCTGTCAACCTCCACGGCCTCCATATCACTGCTGCTAGATTGTTGAGCTGAGCTCACCACTTATCAACCTTACCTAGTGAAGGCTGGGTAATCATCCCCCTATACCGGTAAATATAAGGCTCTAATGGCTGCCTCATATCCTCACAAATGGGTCTGGTGATGGGAAGATGCTCCCAAGCCCATACCTGTAATACAAAGACTCCCGCGGCCATGCTCTTCGCCTCCCGATAGGTGATCTCATGCATCTCATGATACATGTGTGCCAGCATACACTGGCCCCATTCATAGTGCCGCGGTCGTGCTATCATTAGCTGTAGCATCCTCCCCCAACCACACTCTAGCCCATGCTGTCCATGGTCAGGCATCAAGTAGCACCCAAGGAAGCATGCTAAAACCACGGGCAACCTGTGAGTTGGCCCGTACTCGCTGATTAGATCCTCCCATGGGATCGCTCTGCCCATCACCAGGTCATCCTGAAAGATCTCTCTCAGAGCTGCTATGCCCAACTTGGGCCATGTCTCATAATCAACTCAGACACCGACAAATGGTATCTTCAAGATCTAATAGATATCCTCAGGAGTAAAGGTCATCTCCCCCTGTGGTAAATAAAATGTGTTCACTTTTGAATGGAAATGCTCGACCAAAGCTCCCAACAATCAATGATTAACCTGAATCTCGAGTATCTCACATAATGTGCTCAGTCCCAAAGTGCCTATGTGTGCCATCTCAGCATCATCTAACTAAGATACCAACCCGCTGATAGCCAGATGATGTGATCTGAATGCTATATCTAGAAAGTCAACCTACAAGACATACAAACAACAGAGCACTATCAGTAATCGACAATAATCAAAGCATAATGAGATAAGAAAGCATTCAATACATCCTACAGACGTTAATGACATTGATGCAAAATCTATTGGACGTGACACAGACTAATTTCATGTTCATTTTTATCACTTTTTCTCATGCGAAGAAGTAGATTCTCGCGTGAAGAAGTTCTTTGCATCTCGTGACATTGACATTTTGCACGAGCTTTCATGCCTGTTCGTGCGAGAAAACACCTTCCAAAAGGGTTTTTCGCCGAAACTGGGTACTCTCCCGCACGAAATTCCACACCGAGTGGCACGAAACATCATTTCTTCAAGCGAGATTTCCCTACGAGGCGCGCGAAGAAACTACTTCTTCGCGCGAAGACCCGCGACTCAACTTTTCAAAATGTGAAAAATGAGCAAAAAATTGACTGAAATAAATAAAATTTGAATTACAGAGAGGTTTGCCGACTACTTACGGGAGGTCCGTATGCTGCGGGCCGGTTGTGTCTCCTGGATCGCTCAAAATGATGACTGCTGTAGGGGACCACCATTTTTTCTTTTAGCTCAGAGCTCAATTTACAAAGTCAAAGGTTTGAAATGATTTGAAAATGACCCTTTTCGTCCTTATATAGGTTTTGACCTAATTTTTCAAAGTGCTCCGTTTTGCAAAAAAATTGCACCACTACCTAATTTGACCACTCTGAATCCATTTTCATGATTGAAATCAAAATCTGACACTTCTATATAGCTCAAAATTGCATTTTAAAAATTTTCAGGACCGACGCAATCGGACACTTGTGCAGTCAACTTTCTAACGTTGCTTTCTTGTCAGAATCTTATCATATCATCATTTTCTAAAATCTTTGACTTTTTTCCTCAATAGTCAACTTTGGTCAACTCTAGTCAACCTTGGTCAACAAGACCTCAAAATCACTCAAAATTGATTCTGAATCTTTTATTCTTCCGTAATCTGTTCTGAGTTCTTCTTGATCTCCGACTCAACACCTATCAACAAATTTTCTCTCTCCATCATCAGTATGACGTGTCATCTTTTTATTTCACTCTTGAGGGGGTAGGATGATCCCCTATTGCATTCATCATGATAAATCCTTCGTTCCTAGATTGGTCCATGGTTGTGAGACTCTCATTTTGAGAGAAATTTCAAAAACCCCATCTGGATAGAAGGCAACAGGTCGAATCATGTAGGCAGGCAGGATGAATAATCTCATTTTCAGTCTTGTGTGTACCTGGTGAAGAAGGACTATGTTTAAGTGTATGGTGAATTAACAAGGCCAAATTTACCACATATAGAAATTATGAAATTCGTCTGACAGTTGTGAAATTTAACAGATAATTGTGAAATTCTGTCTAAAATAGAGACGACAAACAAATAAATAGACTATGAAATATAATAATCAATTGGAGAATTAAAAGGAAATATTATTTTAATAAACCAGGCAATTGAAAAATTCTTTCATTAATTACAAACTTCTTTCATCAATTGCAAAATTACAAAATATCAAAAAATAAAGAAAATGACGAAACTGCGACCGTACGACCGAGACTAGGAAATTCTTTTGGTCGTCTACAAGTGATTATTGGGTTGTTTGATTCACATTGGGTTCACCAAAATGTATAGGATCTAATTCTGCACACTCAAACAAGGGTTAGTAGCACCGATTTGCAATGAAAGGAATCAATCAACTACTAAGAACAAACCTATGAATAATAAAATAACAAGCTTTAGAGAGGAAAACAAACAATTGCAAACCACAATTCTTGAAACTTCTATTGCTTCTCTCTACTCCTTCTGAAATGTTGTGTGTATGGAGATTAGTATTGGTATTGACAACGTCTGTGACTTGGGAGTGTTGAGAAAATGAGAGCAATATGATAATGAATTTGCTTTATGCTTCACATAAGAATCCTGTAGAGTAATTGTGCACAAAGCTTGAAATCCTGGATCCTTCAAATGGTTGAGAAGGATTGATTATATAGAAATGGAAATGATTTGGATGGATGAGATTGATCTCAGAAACTTGAGAATGGATGACTGAGATCAAAAGGAATTGGAGAAGCAATCAGTGAACTCCACCTCTTTAACTGAAGAGAAGAGGGAATGGTCTAGTCAACTGAAAATTTTATTGTAAGTTACATCTTGGAACTGAAGAGTTGATTCGCAGTCACCTCTTGGAACTGAAGAGTTAATTTGGAGTTACCTCTTGGAACTCAAGAGTTGATTTATTTGATTATTTATTTAATTTTAGAATTTAAAATACTCAAACATGAGATAATTTAATTCTATTTTGATTTAAAATTGAATATTTGAATGAAATGAAATTAATTTAATTAGAAGAATAAATTAATAAGTTTAAATATTTGATTTTAAACTTTAGGAAGTTGCTTCTCTCTACTCCTTCTGAAATATTGTCTGAATGGTGCTCAGTATTGGCATCGACAACATCTGTGATGTTGGGGTGTTGAGAAAATGAGATCAATATGATAATGATTTCTCTTTATGCTTCATACAAGAATCCTGTAGAGTACTTGTACACAAAGCTTGAAATCCTGGATCCTTCAAATGGTTGAGAAGGGTTGATTATGTATAAATGAAATTGATTTGGATAGATGAGATCGATCCCAGAAACTTGAGAATGGATGACTAAGCTCAAAAGGAACTAGAGAAGCAATTAGTAAACTCCACCTCTTTAACTGAAGAGAAGAGGGAATGGTCTAGTCAACTGAAGAAATGATTGTAAGTTACCTCTTGGAAATGAAGATTTGATTTCAAGTTACCTCTTGGAACTCAAGAGTTGATTTGTTTGAGTATTTATTTAATATTAGAATTTAAAATACTCAAACATGAGATAATTCAATTCTATTTTGATTTAAAATTAAATATTTGAATGAAATTAAATTAATTTAATTAGAAGAATAAATTAATAAGTTTAAATATTTGATTATAAACTTTAGGAAATTGAATTTAATTAATTAATAAAGATTAATTAATTAAGGTGTATTATTTAAATAAAATTAATTATTTAATTAATTTTTGGGAAATAATTGAATGATTAGATGATTGGATTTAGACGAAATAAGATGATTAATTAATGATTAAAAAAATATTAATTAATAGAGGAAAATTAGTAATTTAATGTAAGGTCGCAAGTGTTTCCATTTTAAGCTGTCTACAATGACCATATATAAAAGATAGTTTAATCAATAGAGAAACTGAATCAATACAGTTGGGCCCTTCCTTAACTAGTGACATATAAGTGTTTGATAAGAATCGGCTGGTGCATAAAATGTTGATGCATTGGGACACTTAGTGAAGTTGCAGAGAGTATTTTACTTCTATTTGTGGGAACTCTTAAATTCCATATATTTTGTATTGTTGTTGGAATAGAAACTACAATGAATATCTGAGAGAGCATTGATCTATAATTTTTATGTAAACTTAAATTACTATAATACAAAGGATCTTTCTTTGGTGTGTGGGTTTTTCCCGTAAGGGTTTTGCCACATAAATACTAGTGTTTGTTTTTTATCTTTGTGCATCTTATGTTTACTCTATTCTTCATTATTGTATTTTCTTAAATTAGTGGAATTGAGAATTAAAAGTTACTTCTTCTTATCTCTTCTAAGATTTGACATTATGGAAAGCGTTTCCACACTCTTCTTTCCTAGCAAGTGGTTTTAGAGCCTGGCCAATTGTATTATCCTTGTGGGTAGGATGGGTTGTATTATTTACAAAGGACTCATGATCAAGATTATAGATTGATATGGAAAGCACATTTGGAAGAGTAGACATTGAGAAGTTAAATGGAGACAATTATAAGTTGTGGAAACTCAATATGGAAGCTTTTTTGGTGGATAAATATCTCTACGTTGTAGTGTCTGGAATTAAATATTTAGGCATGAAATAAGAGGATTGGGATCTTGTAGATAGGAAAGAAAAAGCCTTGATTAGAATTTGTTTAGCATATTCTATTCTTTTGAATGTTCATGAGGAGAAAACAACTTTTATATGGAAAAAACTTGGTGATATTTATCAGGGAAAGTCTCTAGTAAATAAGTTATTCCTGAGAAAAAATTTATACTCTTTCACTAGTACATTCAGGGCATATTTTTGACATCCAATTGTCATAGTTACGACTACCTTTCGTTGGACTACCAACCTACTTTGTCGTAAAAAAATTGTTGTCAGTATGTCTGACAAGGATCTCTCTCGTCGGAATTCTGACACTAGTAGGCGTCAAATTTTTGACACGAGGATGCATCCAAGGATACTGTTTCACCCATGGAAACATCATTGTTAGAACTTGGATTATCATTGGAAATCCAACAACCTTAGGGCCTGCACATTTGACGAGGATGTTGTCGGACATACAATATCCTTATCGGTAGAACTTGACCTATTGTTGGAACTTTGACAATCCTAGGAGCTGCACATCCGATGAGGATGCTATAAGACACAACATCCTCATCAATAGAAATTAATAGGTCATCATAAATTTGATGAACACAGGGAATGCATATTAGACGAGGATTTTTTTGAATATACAACATCCCTGTTGGTGGAAATTGAAAGGTCGTCGATTTTCTGATGATTTATTTTTTTAAAATAATACAATATAAATTTGAATGTTCTATATTGGATTATGTCTAGGTGTAGGCGTAACATTGGGCCTGGGGTTTCTCTGAACAATCCTATTCACTAGGGCCAATACATAAATTTTATTATGGTCATAAACAAACTACTTAACTTATCGGAGAGCACACCCCAAGGTTTCCCAACGAGTTTAAAAGCTCCCTCATCCCCAAAGCACTTGTTCTTGTCCTAGTGCATCATTAGGGCCAATTTCTTGTATTAATTCTTAATCAAAGCCTCATCAGAAACCATGTCCACCTGCAAAATACTATAGCAATTAGTCTGGCCATTCACTTTCTTCTTAGCCTCTATATATACATCAAGCAAAACCATCATCTGGAGCAGCCCTTCCAGCGACGAGCACAAGTTGTGCCTTCACTAAAAATTTATTCACCATCGCCACTTCTTGTGTAGCTAATTTCTTTGTCATCGCCTCTCATTTCATTGAAACATGAATTTGTGTGGTTTGGAAAAACATTTATATTTTCCTTGGAATGTTTCAAGAACCTTCATATGATGTAGAGTGCACATGGAGATGTAGGACATAGAATATTGAATCCATTTTATAGGTATTGTTCAGACACTCTACGTTGGTGACTACAAATTTGAGTATTCATTTCTAATTAATTTTGATTGGATTAGGCCCTGTTTCCAATACTGACTAGAAAACAAGTTGACTATATTTGACATGACAATTTAAAGCATGACATCAACAGTAGGTTATATTTGGCATTTTGTGTTAAGGAGTGTATTTCTTGGATGGTGGAAGGTTTTAGGAGGGGTGCACATGAACCAAGGTCTATTTTCCTCAAAGGAACCCCAAGAGGCACATTTAGGTTAGGCCAAATTGATGTTCTAAGCTTCTAGTATGCAATATTCATATAATTGATTATATTTTTCATGTTTTGAAATTCATTCTAAGTTTTTTTGTCAGTAAAGATATAGACACATTATATATTTTGAGTAGTTGGGAACCACATGAAGAACTTGGAAGGTTTAGAAGGAGTGAGTTGGGAATAATTTCAAATAGAGTCTTTATGTTTCAATATGTGATTAGTTACCCAAAATGTATGGAGATTGTTCTTGAAGTGTCTTAAAGTTTGGTTTGATTTTGATCTATTAGTTGAAATTCCATAAATCCTAGTAGTTGATGGTGAGTTGTGATTAGTCATGAGTTATTGGAGGAGTATCTATTTCCTTGGAGAGATAGGAGTGCAAGGGTTTTTGTAACCTTGGGCGAAGAATGAGAAGTTGTTGAATATGAGATTATAGATCTCCAAGAGAAATCAAATTTTAGAACAAGAATTCAAATCAATACAATATATAGGGACTCTCGATAATCATTCAACATTCAGGATGAATCCTCTCCACACCAAGATCAGTTGAAGAGTACTATAAGTTGGCAATAAAAGAAGAGGAAAAGATAAGGAGAAGACAAGAAAGGCAGGGTAGTAGCAGCAGAGGAAGAGGAAGAGGTAGAAGACCTCCAAATAAAAATCAAGGAAAAAGTGGTAGTGACAAGGGAAAAGAGCCTATGATTGATCAGAACAATGGATATAGAGGAGGAAGGTCAAGTGCAGGTAGAGGAGTCTTTACTGGTAACTACTTTACATGCAATTAAGTGGGCCACACATAATATAAGTGTCCCTTGAATGTCCAATACAACAAACATGCAGAGAGAAGAGTGAAAATAGTGTAGGAAGAGAAGAAAGAAGAAGAAACCAAGGAGTTAGATCCTAAATCAAGGGAAGAGTACTTAATCTTACAAAAGGGACCAATGGTGTCATGTGAAATGGTAGAAAGGTTTTAGTTGAGAAGGTTTCCGCATAACAAGCCTTACAAAGTGTCATGGGTCAGTGATGAACAAAGTTTGATAATTAGGGAAAACATATATGTTGTCCTTTCCATTTGAAAATATGAAGATAGGGTCTTGTGTGATATTGTCCCAATGACCTACTGCCATATCCTTTAGGTAGCTCTTGGAAATATCTGAGAAGGACCATCTACGATGGGTTTCTATATACATATACAGTCCATAAGGATGATAGCAAGTTTGTTCTAAAGCCATTGAAAAATAATCACAAGGAGGAAAAGAGGATTGTGTGCTTTGGTATCAAGGCACTTGTATGCTTGCAGGTCCCTATTATGGGGTAAACACAAGAAGGTAGCACTAAAATAAAGGTACACCAACAAGAAGGAGTGACAAGTATGTCATATGATAGGACAATGAATGGGGTCATTGCGGGGAATATTTTGTGCCCTCTAATTGGACAAGTAAAGTATGAGGCATAATCATAAGGTGTGGGAGGAAAGGAAGGTTGTTCAAACTATATGAGGCCAGGAAGAGTGGACACATCATAGTTCACCAAAAATTATATCAGATAGCAACATGGTTTGGTTTTGGATACTAAATTATTGTGTGAAGTTGATGCATGTACAAGGAAGAGGGAGTGACTCCTACACAAGGAGTTTTTATTGAAATAGATGCCCAAGGAATAAAATAAGACTAAGGGACCATCTAGATGGATGGGTGGAGTGAAGACCATACCCCTATTCTCTTTGGGCAAGAGTTCTTTTGTAGAAGGGGAGTATGGTGCAGGTGCACCGAGAGGACACATGAAGAACACTAAACATGACAAGGTTAGAGATAAATTCCAAGGATCCCTAAGAGTAAATTATGAAATATTGAAGCCTATAATGTCTTTTGGTAATGATGAATTTGATGTAATGATGAAAATTTCCTAAGGGTCCTCTTAAGGACCCTAGGACAAAAATATAAAAATGTGGAAAGATGATTACTAGATGGTTCAATTGAGAGTTTAAGGGTTTATACATTGTAATAAGGTCATAAAATGACCATTCCAAAAGTTAGAGGTCACTAGGAGTCTAATTAAGTGAGTTTTGTAATTAAAATTTTTAAATACCAACAGTTAGATCATTTTTGGTGGGAAAGCCTAAAATGAGTGATTAGTTGAGTTTTTGGGAGTCTAATCAATCCCAATCAGTTTGGGAAGTTGAAATAAGATGTATAAATCCTTCCCAAGGTGTGGGATATGAGAGGTGATGTTTGGAAGCATACATTGTACAAACTATTACAAAAAAATAGTAATAAAACTAGAATTTCTTGCAACTCCTTGAGTTCCTTGAATGTTTCACTGATTGTTTTGATTGTTAAATAATTGAGGATGAAGTAGGCATAAAATTAAAATATTTTTGTACCCTTTTGGATGACTGTGTAATTCTATTTGATCAAATCTTTCATTTCATTGTTGACTGCTACAAGAAATTGTATTATTTCTCTTTGTTTTGAGGGATTTCATGGATTTTGGAGCCATTCTATAATGCTACTATCTAATTCTAATAGAATGGTCTCCTTGTAACATACATATATTTTTACTAGCCATATAATGTGAATGAGAGATTTGTGGGGTGTACATCGTAATTTTTCTTAAGGAGAGTGCATGAAATAGGTGCCAAAAGTGTAACAACATAGGATCTACCTTAAAAAGGGTAAAATTTTTTATTTAAAAGTGATGATACATGTCATAAATATAATGAATAAACTTTGATTGGGTGTTATAAGTGTTGGGAAATTTGTTTTCTAAGAAGCCCTAGTTTAGGGGTGAATTAAGGAGGGTTTTGGGGTTTTCCTATCAAAGGAAGCCATAGAACCAAATAAATTCAAAAATATTTGATTTTCACAGAAAAAAAATCTTTTGAGGATTTGGAATATTGGGGTTAAGTTCTATTAGTATTTTCTTTGTAAAAGTAGGCTAAATAACCCTTGAAAATAGTCAAATTGCCAATTTCCGTACAACTATTCCAAAATAATGATGCAGGAGCATCTTGGGTGTAAGGGCAATCTTGCATCACCCAAAAATATGTGTTTTTCTATTTAATAAGGGCTATTTTGTACAAAGTTGCTATTTTTGGAAACTTACTATTTTTAGTAAGTTGGTCGTTTGAACTCAAAATGTTCTAATTTTCCAGGTGAAGGTTCATCTTAGTCATATAAGAATGCTAGTTGAATTTCATTACCAGATCATCTGTATTGGTGAAGTTATTAGGATTTACTGTTGAGATTTTAGGGTGCAAAACCTTTGAGCTCAATTTTCAGGACCTTAGAGGCTCTGGATCGAAGTCGAACCCCTAGCTGACTGGAGCTTCGCAAGTAAGGCATTGTAGATCGCGATCTCCCCTTTCTGAAAAGTGGTTATAATAGCCAATCGGAGCTATGCTTCAAAAGTTATGGCTTCCAGAAGTTGGGCTACCTAATCTCATGTTTTGTAAATATTTAAAGCTGACCCTTTTGTAATAAAAGTGAAAAATAATTAAATGCTAAGGGTAGTCGGCCTTAATGGCTAG
>MU223784.1:836463-848586 GCA_018584345.1 Thuja plicata | reverse complement strand
GACCTGGTTAAAGGATTTAATCACCCTATCAGGAGTGGCCTTGTTAGAGGACTTAAAACATTCCACCTAAATGTCACCTTGTTAGAGGATTTATACAAATGACTGTTAGGTCAACCTTGTTAAAGGAATTAACTGATACAATGGTTAGAAAGTAATCAACAGTTGTGATTTGATACATACAACTTAATTTGCAAATTTAGATCCAATTACAACTCTGATGTTAACTTACTGGATGACCTGCATTGTCATTTCAATCTTCTGATCTGCTTGGAAATCTGTCAAGCAATCACACATGCAACTCTCTACTTCTGTATTCAACCTTCTCTGCTAGATCATGCCAATCAGTAAATCAACTATGCAATCCTCTTGCATACACACATGTACACCAATTAGTAAATCCACTCTTGCACACTTATCAGCACACAATGAATAACCCCTTGAGGTTATCATATACCTCTCTATCTAGGTCAGATAAATCTTTTATCGCTTAATCAAGATCGTAGATCTTAGGTTAGGTTAGATCCAATGGATCATTCCATCATTACATTACATTTACTTCTCCAAAGTAGTCTCTAAATTAAATCTTGAAACCATACATTAATTGCGATTACGCATACATTAAATAACATGGATCAATCTTTAATTAACATTACATATCCCAATAAAATTAACTAAGTCGGCCAGAGATCTCAAATCTCATCATTAATCCAATTGCTGTAAGTCGGCCAACATCACTGTTTCCACTTAGCAATTTCACTGGTGCTTGGCACTGAACAAACTTGCTCATCACAAAAAACTTCGCTCGGCACAAACAAATTTTCTCGACACAAGAAAATTTGCTCGACACAAGCCAAACTTGCTTGGCACAAAACAACCAAAAAAACTATCTTTAAAAGATAAGAAACTAATTGCTTTGCCATAGTGCCAACTGATCAAGTACCCTTTTATTTTCCTTAACTCAACCATTCACTTGGTCTTCTTGTTAAATCTTCTTCATCAATAATAGATATGGTACTCAAATAGATAACAATAGTCTCACCAGTTAAGATTTGACAACAATGAAAAAATAACAATTGCTCGCATTGTCACTTTCCAATAAGATCATGGTGATGCTCAACATGTCTTTGAATTTCCAATTCTTTTTCTTGTAGTTTCTTTGTAATCTTCCTTCTATCATCAATAGAAAGTGTTCTTTCTGTTTTAGCTTGTCTAGCAGAACTCATCACATTAATCATTCTTACCATCTGGATCTCTTGACATATTTGTAGCATCATTATTTTCTTTGTCAGATGTTGATTGATCTCCTTTAGATTTTGGATGTATTACTTGTATCTGATGTATTAGTTGTATTTTATCTTGAAGATTTAAAGAAATATGGAATCTCTTCTTCTTGATAATATTTTTCATTGTTCCAGGTAGCCATACCTTTCCTTTCATCCAACAGCTCTCTCATCTTGATTCTAGCTTCTTTATACTATTCATAGAACATCTGTATCTCAAGATTTTTGTTCACAATGTTCTTATCAAGTTTGTACTTCTCCGTTGTATGATGTTTTCTCTCAAGCCTTTAAGCTTTCCAAGAAGAGACTTGGCTCTGATACCAATTGTTGGAATTAATGGGAAGTAGTATTGAGAGGGGAGGGATGAATCAGTACCTCTAATTTTTTTTTATCACCTTTCCTAGTTCATCATTAGTAATCATACATTACTGCATTACTGACCATTACTGTTGTTCTTTCTTATGTATGTATTGTTCATTCATAATCTTTAATGGTTTTCAACATTCATAGAAACATTCATGAAAATGATAAACACATAACACAAGATATAGTATCACATAAAACTCCTATTAGGAAGTAAAAACTGTGGTGGGGATGGCACCCACAAAACTTCGCTATCTGCAGAATGGAAGGGAGCCAGTTAAGGCTTACAATTTGATTACTTCTGATGATCTACGGTGTTAGGAGTATTAAGATGGATACCTGTTAAGATTTACTCTTTTAAGAGATTTAGCAACACTGATTTAAGTGTGCACTTAGTTTATGAGATTTTACAATAGGACGGTTAAGCCCACCTTTCTTGAAAGGATTTCATTAGTGTACTACACTTGTTAGAATGAGTACAAATGTTGACCTGACTGCATACAATCTACAATGTTTGCTTAAAGATCCATTAAAGCTCGTAGAATAATAATATTACCTTAAGTGATTGATGAATAACTTTTCTCTATTTGTCGGTAGCCTCTGTTCTGTTCTTGAAACTGATTTGATTCTATTTCTATCCTTCTACATGAATTCTCTTATCTGTTCTCTAGTTGCTCTCCGTGGCTACTATCTTCATTGAACAAAAACTATTCTTAATAGATTGAGCACCTATAAATATAACTTCAATGATTTATCTGACGTGGAAAATCAGATCCAATTTTTGTAGGATGTAACTGACTGTTGGTTCTTGGTCATCGGGTTGAACTTGAAGTCTGTCAGTGTTCCTTTATTTGAACTGTTTGTCAGGTTCCTTTCTTTGTTGTTCCATTGGGTTGCACTGTTGTTACTCGTTGGGTTTCCTTTAACCTTTTTTTCATTGGATAACACTTAACATTTTTTATCGGGTAACCTTATCATCGGGTGGTGTTGTGCCCTGTCTGTTGGTGTGGAGTAAACCGATGGTTCAGATCATGTTTTTTCTTAAGTATACTAATGGAAAAATATAATGTCTTCAACCTTGTGGGTTATTGGGCTAATAGTGGAGTCTTTTGGTCTGAATGTTGATTGTCACAACTAATTTGTCCTTGATTTTAATTTGGAGGTATTCTACCTCTTTCTCTTCCTCTGCTGCTATTACTACCCCGCCTTTCTTGGATTCTCCTTATCTTTTCCTCTTCTTTTATTGCCAACCTATAGCACTCTTCAATTTCTCTTGGTTTGGAGAGGCTTAATTCATCCTGAATGTTGAATCTTAATTTTTTTTCTTGTAATGAGGCTACATACTATCATGCCTGGAAATATTCCTAGAACTAGTTTGTAAAGAAACTAGTTAATATCAAGAGGACCTATGATGTCTGGAGTTAATAGAAAATATTGTAGTTATCTTACATTAAAACACAAAGAACAAAGGTTATATCTCATGCAAAGGATAAATTAATTAATCCTATGAGAATATGGCATGAATATGGAGATGTAAAGCTAGGTGTTAAACTTAAATTTTTGATTCAGAATAAACACCCTAGCTAGCATAAAGGTCTTTGAGGGGTATAAGTATATCCAATTGGAAGTTATAAGCTATTATGACACATTTTGAAGGTCTTAAATTTCCTATCTACTTTCCATCTACCCAAGAGGGTTTTTAATACTTTGCACATTTCATATAAAAATGAAATTAGAAATATAGGAAAATTGAGTATGTGGAGATAATGTACAGTAACTAGCTCAAAATGTGGAGATCAAATGTAGGGGATAGTTGATGAGTTAGATAACAGGCGGAGCAAGAATGTAGGGGATAGATGAGTATATATAGGGGCAGTTTTATCCCCTTTGAGATTTATTTTGACACATGTTTAAATCCTATTAGGGGTATAGATATTGTCAAGGGGTATTTTTATTCAATTATGACACTTTTTGGGGTAGTTTGGAAAGCCTTAAATAGCCAAAATTAGTTCAATCCAACCTAGAACAAAAGTTGAAATTTTTTTCAAGCATTAAAGCACTCCTTTGTAGCTACAACACATGCACCAAGTCTTTTGTCCTTCATTATTTCTCATAGAAACTCTCCTATATTCTCTCTTGTTAAAGAGATATAAGGAAGTTTTAGACTTAGTTTATCTAGTTGTGACTTATTTTTGCAAGAACAATGTAGCTTCTCAAAGGTCTTTAAAGCATAATTTAGTTTGTAACTCAACTTTTTAGTCTCTTGAAGACTGATTTTTATTGTAAGACACATTTTAATGCTTATACTACTATAAAGTTCCTTTATTTCAATTAACTATATGTGGAATGAATACTTTCTTGTGTTTTGGCTTAAAACCTCGAAGTATGTTTCAACAAACATATGTAGTTAAAAAATGCATTTAGAGGCTTACTAGTTAACTCTATAGTCACACTAGACTAGTCAGGTGACCAACTATGCAATTTCTTGAGGATAAGTTGGATTGTTTATTTTTAGTACAATAGTTAAACATAATTAAGAGGGATCCTAAAGAGCTCATGGTAGATTTTAATTTCAATTTTCAAAATACACGGGAAAGGATTCCACAAATAGTAAGGCCTTTATTCAATCATGCTTTTATTTACAATCTAATAACTTTGAATAGTGATATCTCAATAATGATTCATTCTATGGGTGGTAAAATCCTTCTTGATTCCTACTCAATATCTACAAGGGATGAAAACAACCTTATACAAGTTGATAAAATTTCCCCAAGGCCACCTATGTCATTTTTCCTAGAAGTACAACCACCTACATCTTTGCAAATACTCCTAAAGTTGTTGTACCTACTTTACCAACAATAAATAATCCACCTATAGGGATGTGCATCAAGTTGTGAGTCAAAAAAGTGGACACATATTTAAAAAAATTCAAATTTCATATAACCCGATCAGGTTATTGAAAATTTGAAATTGTTATAGGCTTCGTAACCAAGCCTAAAAAATATTATAAAAAAACTCAATCTGTCTCAGAACTCGATCGGGTTCTGAGAAATTTCTCAGAACTCGATCGGGTCATGAGAACATAAAGGCTCAACATTCCTAATTCCTTAGAACCCGATCAGGTTCTAAAAAATGGAGAGAGAGAGAGAGAGAGAGAGAGAGAGAGAGAGAGAGAGAGAGAGAGAGAGAGAGAGAGAGACATTGTATGTATGGGAAATAATGAGTTCCTATTTTATACCTTACTTGATTCAAATGGATGGCAGAAAAAATGTTGATGACTAAAGATGGTCGTAGGTTAATCATGTGTTAGATCATCTCAAGATCTTTGCTACACTTTTTGGACAAATTCAATCAGACTCCGTATGTGGAAGTTATGGCTTCCAAAGCAAAGCCTATTTTAATTTCTTCATAATCCGATTGGGTTATGGAGAATAAAATGCATAACTTTTTCATCTTCAAAACCCGATCAGGTTTTGAAGAAGTGAAAATTGTGCATTTTATTCTCTAGAACCCGATTGGGTTATGTAGGAGTTGAAAAAGTATTTTTCACTTTTCAGAACCCGTTCGGGTTATTTGAAATTTAGAAACCTAGTCGGGTTATGGCTTCGGAAGAGGCTTGGAAAATGACCCAAAGGCTTGGAGGCTCATTTTCCCTCCATTTTTGTTCTTTTAGAGGTTTTTCATCTTGTAACATGAATTCTCGACTTTATCTTCATCAGGTTTGTAATTTGTCAAGAGGGTAGCTCTTTAATTTTCACCATAATCTCACACGTCTTCTTAGCTTTCTATCTATATAAATTTTTCTATTTTTGGACAACATTAGCATAGTAAACTTTAATTTTTTTACCAGTGTCTTGACAGTCCTCACAAACATATGTATACCATTTTTTTAAATAAATTTTGATATACTTAACCAAATTACAAATAAATTACATATTATTTTTCTACACTTTATTCTACACTTATTTATTTTTTTTCAATTATTTTGATGCAAGTTATGGCCAGCGCACAAACAGGTACCAAATTTTTAGGATGCGGTCACTTCAAAAAATCACAGAAAAAAAAAACTCATCACAAAATTACAAAAAAATACACAACTTCTAGATCTCACTCTTACCTATCATCCTACAAAAGGGATTTGAAAAATATTGAATATAACTATATCTTTTGTACAACGCATGAAAAAAACTATGTTACATTTTTCTGAAAAAATCACGAACAAGTTTTTGTACACGCGGGGTTTGACCCTCTTAATATTATCAATTTTTTAAAAAATTTAGTATTTTAGAAACTAGATTTAAAGTACTACAATTTTTATTTTTTATACATCTTCTTATTTTTAGTGCATGACCCTCAGACGTCTATTCCAAGTTTAGGTTTACCCGATTTTAGAAAAAATGTGTCCACTTATACCCCCCTTTTTGGTTCACAACTTGGTGCACATACCCCTATTAGCTGATTAAATATCCTACAAACTCTATCTTTTGAGCTACTAGAGATCAAGGGACTCCTGCAATCTTTAGCAATGAAAATGTAAACATAAAGATGCAACAAAATTAGAAATTTAGACCATATCAACCTCCACATCAATCCTCATATCAAAAGAACCAATAAAGTAGGCATCCATATAAAACAAGTAACCTAGGATAGTATCAAGTTCTCAATTATATGCCATATCAAGCCTATAATCGAAATGTTGCTAGCTCTTAAAAAATGCTTGTTCCCATTCAAAAAAATTTGGCTCGGCACTATGACATTAATTTTCCATTAGTATGTAAACAACACTTTCGGTAAGCATACACCGAAAGACAGAACAAAGAGCAAACTAAAATTAAGATATAAAGAGATCACCAAAATGACTAAGTACAAAGAGAACTGATGACACAACTTTGTATGTACACCAAAATTGCAAAGCAAAAAGATAAAGAGGAACCTGACAGAGGAACCCGATATGCAGGATAAAGTGCAAACCGAGAGACAGATAAAGTTTAAACTAAAGAGACAGTAAAAGAGAAACCAAGAGAAAAAAACTGAAAGACAGTCAACTGATTTTAGAAGCATAATCGACTGTCAGGAACCAAGAATCAGTTATAGCCTGAAAAAAGTGGATCTAACTTCCACGTCAGTTAAAGAAGTCTTATTCTATTTATAGGATCTTGATTTGTTTTAAATCCGTTTCTTTAGGGACAAGAAACATGAATGTAAGTGCTTTAATCAGTCTAACTGATTTAAAACACATAGACTAGGAGATCAAGGTACAAGTTGTAAACCTGACCTTAGAGTTAACATTGTTTTTCGTGAAACTTGATGATGTCACTCCATCTTATAAATAGATGATGCAATAATTCATTATACATGGATGTGAATATGAAAGAGAGGATGAATGAAGCCTATGAGCACATCTATGGATTAGATTGAAAGTTTCAAGAACCAGAACAACAAAAGGTAAATTTGGTTAGCAAGAACCAAGAACAGAGGCTACTGAGAATCATAGGTATTACTCAATCACATTAGGTGATAGTATCATTCATGTAAAATTAAATGGATGTGTATCAATAATAGGAGATTTCATTCACCAGGTCAAATTTTAATTTTCTATCATTCTAACAAGTGGAGCAAAGTGTAAAAATCCTTTCAAGGAAGGTGGATTTACCAGTCCAACTACAAATCTCTTAACCGAGTGCACACTTAACAATGTTGCTAAAGCTCTTAACTGAGTATACTTTAACAGGTCTCCATAGGTACTCTTAACCAGGTAGATCATCAGAAGCGATCAAATTGTAAGCCTTAACTGACCCCTTCCAATTTGCAGATAGTGAAGATTTTGTGGGTGCCATCCCCACCACAGTTTTTACTTCCTAACATGAATTTTCTACGATATCATATCTTGTGTTATCTATCAATTACTTTCATGAATGTTTCTATGAATGTTCACATGTTTGTTAATGTTATGAATTGATATAACTCACATCAAGATAGTATAAATCAGATGAATGGATATACAATTGATTACACAAAGGTTAATTGATTAAAGGATACAAAAGTTTTAGAGGTACTGATTCACCCCTCCCCTCTCAGTACACACTTCCCATTAATTCCAAAAATTGGTATCAGAGCTAAGTCTCTTCTTTGGAAAAGCTTAAAGGCTTAAGAGAAAATAGCATACAATGGAGAAGTACATACTTGATAAGAATATTGAAAATAAGAAGCTAGAAATTCAGATATTCTATGAACAATATAAAGAAGCTAGAATCAACATGAGACAGCTGTTAGATGAAAGAAATATTATGGTATCTCGCTATAATGAGAAAAATTATCACGAGGAAGAGATACCAAATTTATTTGAGTCTTCAAGATCAACTACAAGCAAAGCATCAGATACATCAGGAGAAAGCATCACAAGCCTAACTGAAATCAATCTACATCTAGCTGGACAAGTTAAATCTCTGCAAATCAGTCAAGAGACACATATGGTAAGGATGATTGATGTCATGAAAAATTCTAGACAAGTTGAGAAAGAAAGAAAACTAGCTATTGATGATAGAATAAAGATTACTAAAAAGCTACAAGAAAAAGAGTTTGAAATACAAAGACTTACAGAGCATCACCATGAGATTACAAATCAAATTATTCTTATGAGTCAAGAGGTAAATAGAATAAATATTGAACTCATTGAAAGAATAGAAGCTATCAGTGAGCTAAGAGATGAGAATGAAAAGTTGAAATATGAAATAATAATTCAACAATAGCATAATGAAATTATCAAGAAATATGAAGAAAACAATAAAAGAATGGATGATTTTCTTGAAGGACAACGAAGAGTCAACAACAATACCGTTCTAGGTTTTATCAAGAATAGAGAATCATGAAATCAAACTGATCTAAAGACTGTCTATACAAATTCAAGACCAAGAAATCTTACATGCAATCACTGTGGAAAGCAAGACCATACATCAAATGTATGCAGAGGCAAAAGAAATGTATTCCTAAATCTACATCTTCATTGTTAGAAATTAATCTTTACTTGCATTATGTAAGTAGAAGATTCCTACGGAATCCCTACACCTATTTTGTCCTCTTGTGAGGATAATTCATTTTATGTATTTTATTATCCCTTGGTTGTATTATTTAAATGGGATAAACCAAGGTATCCCTTAGATTCCTCCCTAAGAGGAAATAACACAAGTGGCACACACTTTATGAATGTGGCTCACATGCTCATAGGAGTTACACTTCAAACTCCTTCTTCCATCTCTACTTAAGAGATGCTTCTCCTCATTCTTTGCAACACAACCACTAGTTGTAGCACTTCATCACTTCAAGTGACTCATTGTATGAGTTTGGCTCTCATTCTCTCTCTCTCTCTCTCTCACATTCTTAGGCAATTTGCCCATTCATATTTATTCACGGGGGTTTTTTTATGCTTTCCCCCCTTCAAAATCTTGTCTCCTTCTCTTGCTTTTGGTGAATGCTCCTAGTTTTATGATTTATTCATGGTATATCTCTTTACTCCTTGCTCTTTGGTTTAAAAAAATTTCTTGCTCCTCCTCCTTTTGTTGTTATTTTCAACATGGTATCAGATCAAGTTGGTTTAATCCATTTTTGAGTGTACAACTGAAGGAGCTACTATATCTTGGAGCACTCCAAATTTTAGAAATCTCTTGAGAGAGTTTATTTCATGTTTTTTAACTAATCTTATTGGGAAAAAATCAAATTTGTGTGCAGGTTATTACATATTTATATTTTATTTTGTTGCAGAACTATCCATTTTGCTATATCTATTTACTAATCTTCTTGCATGTAGGGTTTTTTTGTTTAACAACGTTCTTTCAAGATCTGTGACTGTTTTGTTTCTAATCTCTAGTTTTTTATCTCTATATATACATCTCTACATGTTTATCAGCATTTATCTGATTTCTAACCTTTTTCATCTTTGTTTATTCATTTAGCTCTGCTAGTTGTTTCATATCTCTGTATTTGTTTATTATATCTTTTTTCTTATCTTTGCTAACGGTTCTCTTCTATCATTATCTATAGATTATAATATATATCTCATTGCTATTCTTTATCTGATATTTGCAGGATCTCTAATTCCTTGGCTTCACACCCTCATCCCTTATCTCCACCTTCACCCTACTCCATTTACTTCTCCCTCATTGCTTTAATGCGCAGCAGTTTTATATCTTTGCGCAGGTTTCACACCCCTTAACCTTGCGCAGCTTCTTGATACCTTCGCTACTCATCCCCTTCTCCCTCACAAGGTATCTCTTTCAGCGTAGCTCCTTGCTATTTTTTTTTCTCCCCCTCCACCTGCTCTTTTCTCCCCCCCTCCTTATTTCTCCCTTTCTCTGTGCATCCCTTCATTTTTCCTTGCTTGCGCTGCTTTGTTTATTGTCTTCACCTTTTTTTGGTGTAGCCCATTATTACCTTCCTTGCGCTACCTTCTTAGCATACTTTCCTCCTTCCTGCGTAGCAAACCTTGTATTAATAATCTATTATTCATTGCATAGCAACTTGTGATTCTTTAATGATCTTTCTGTGAGCACTCTTTATCTTTGTGCAGACTTCTGTTACTCTCCTCACCTCTCTTCTTTGCTCCTCATTGTCTTTTCATTCATTACCTTTCCCTTGCGCAAGCCTTAGCCTTTCTTGGTGCAGCCTATATTTCTTGGCGCAACATATAATTAAACATTCTTACTTTGCGCAGCCTTCTTTACATATTTTAACTTACATTAAAGTTATACATTTATGCAAATCAGTGTGGTATCTATCTTTTTAGCATTTAACATTTGCTTTCCCCCCTCCTTGTTTGCGCAACTTGTAGGCAGCAGAAGCGTGGTGCATGGTGGGCCCATAACCCTCTGATCTTTCATCCTTGGTTTTTTCTTTAAGCTTCTTTCCTATCTGCTTTCCTTCCTGTGCATTCTTTCCACCTGTCTCTCCCCCTTCTCCAAACATTTAGCTTGCATGCTGCCCTCCTACCATCTCTGCATTTCCTTGTGTCTGGGCGCCTGCCAACGTGCAACTTACACTCCTTGGCAGACTGGGAAGGTAAATAGATCTGTGCTGGAAGACTATATTTGGTGTGAGACTGTCATATTTTGGTTGGTGTGGCTCTTGAATATAAGAGGACAACAATACTTTATGTTTTCTTTCTTTCATTATTAGTATAACGTCTCATATATTTATTGGCGTAGCATCTAATCTTTTTTGTCTAGGCTCATTATTTTGTTGTAGCTTTATTCAAATGTTTGTTATTGTAGGCTTATCATTATAACTTTTTTGGGTTTTTGCAGGGTTCCTTCCTCTAGATTCTTAGTTTATTTTTAACAACTCTTTTTTAAAAATTATCAAAGTTTATAATAAATTTTAATCTTAAAACCATTTTGATTTTTTTTTAAACATAACATTTTAAACTGTTATTCATTTTTTTTTGCTTAATTTTTTTCTATATCATCTTAAAACCGTTTCCAGTTTATCAATATTAACTTTACTCAATATTTATTCAAATTTTAGTTTATCAAAAAGTTTAATCACTTAATCATTAATGCCACAATTTAAACTTACAAGCTCCAATTATATTGTTTGGAAGACACACATGTCTGATATTCTTAAATCTCAACATCTTTTGAATATTGTTTCTACACCAAATTTGAAACCAACATCCACCGCTCCTCAGGCTGACCAGGATACCTGGCAGTTCAAAGATGAGGAAGCATTTGGTCTAATTGGATTCTCGTTAAATCCAAATTTATATCATCTTATCTCAGATTGTACTGAGGCTCATCAGGCCTGGCATGTCTTGGAGAACACATTTCAAACTCATGAGAAACCTTTTCCTCTTATTAATCAAGCAAATCAAATTTCTACACCGCAATGTGACACTATTTATCCTTTAAATGATTTTCCTATTTGGGATGACCCATGTGATGATGCTTGTTTTTGGGATGATCCCCTAGATACCTATTTTCCTCATAGAGATAACATGTTACAGTTTGATGATGTTTCTTATTCTCATACTTATTCTGCTTTTGATGATATTTTAGAACAAGAAGATGAAATTATCGATACATTTCTCAATGTCACTTTGCCCTCATGTATTACAGGAGATGATGTTCCTATTTGCTCCAAAGTGTATTATGAGTTTCGTGACACTCAAATGGTTATTATGAAGGACCAGCCTCCTTCTCTAAACTCTAATCTTCCTCATTATGATAATTGTAATATTATTGATAGTGACTATACTAGCTCTACTTTTGATTCTGCATCTAGTGATGATTTCATTTAGTTTACAAAATCTCTTTATGAAATGAATGATGTATTTAATGATTCTCAATCTATTTTTACTTTATTATATTTTACTGATTCATATCTAAAGGGAGATCCCAATTATGGGAGATCCACTTGTGGTTATTATCCTTTTTCAGGTAATATTTCTTGGAGAAGAAACTATGATCAATCTCAACGTGTACTTGAACAT
>MU223784.1:805063-835964 GCA_018584345.1 Thuja plicata | reverse complement strand
TGTCTCATTGTATGAGCTTGGCTCTCTCTCTCTCTCTCTCTCTCTCTCTCTCTCTCTCTCTCTCTCTCTTTCTCATTCTTAGGCAATTTTCCCATTCATATTTATTCATGAGGTTTTTTTTTATGCTTTTCCCCCTTCAAAATCTTGTCTCGTTCTCTTGCTTTTGGTGAATGCTCCTAGTTTTATGATTTATTCATGGTATATCTCTTTAATCCTTTCTCTTTGGTTTAAACAATTTCCTTGCTCCTCCTCCTTTTGTTGTTATTTTCAACATTCATTCATAGGATTTTGTTATAAATGTAATAAGAAAGGAAATAAAGCATATGAATGTAAGTATGAAATGAAACAACCAAAGAAGGAAACCTACATAGAAAAATACTGTCCTACTTGCAAAATGAATGGGCACACAACTCTTGAATGCTGGAAAAAGAAAAGGCAAGCATGGAAGCCTAAAGGTCAAGAAACTCCCTATCAACCAAAGAGAGTCAGTAACCAGTATGTATGGGATTACAAAACTTGGAAAAATTGTACAACATGTGGAAGATATGGTCACATTGCTGCAAACTATATGAGACAGTGGACCAGAAAGTCTAGAGGCTGGACTAACCTTGGAATGACATGCTTACACTATCATAAAGTTGGTCATCTTAAGAAAGACTATAGAGACCGAATGAAAGAAACCAACACATATCCCAATGGAAACACCATTGAAGACATCTAAGAGCAAGAGACAAAATGTGGATCAAAGCTTCAAACAATGATAAAGCTGGACCGAGCAATGCAAATGGTGACACCCCATCCAATGGATCTGGTGACATCACAACCCCCACCTAAGCAGAATAAGTAAGTATGGAACTGCATTACCCCAAGTTATTATTTTACAATTAGTTCCATAATATATTGATTAAATGCCAAATTAGCATAAGAAAGATGCATCATGGTAGTACTTGTTAAAATGTGTGATAACTATGCTATCAGGTATATATACCAAAATCTAATGGTACACACTCAAAGCTGAGACTGCCTATACTTAACAAGAAGCATTGGTTAAAAACAAAGTTGGTAATATAAATTGAGCCTCGTCGGTAACTGAGCAAAGTGAACAAGTGGTTTGCAATACCGAAACCCGTCGATAAAAGAAAAAGGTATAATGATCGCCCTGAAATGTCATGTCATCACTGAAGGATAGTTGAATTCTTAACTGAAAAAATCCATCTTTCAACACCGAGGAGTTGGTAAGGATTTATGACACACCTTTTAGGTTGAATGACTATAAAAAGGTAATTGGTCAATCTCATTGTTCACCATGACCAGAGCAGAGTGACGAAGAACAATTTTTGAGCAGAAAGAAACAAGTTCATAGAGCAACCACAAGTCGACCACCAACACTCCACATAGATCAGAAATCATTATAGGTGTATACAATAAGTTCTATAGAACTAACAACTTTGTTTCACGCATTTCACAAAAATCCCTAAATCTGAAAATGGAAACAACTTCAAGAACTGTGAAATCGAAGAACACAAAAAAGGATGAGTTCAAGCTCATCAAAAATTTGGCATGTGAGGAACCAAACTACAAGATTAAACCCGAGGTTGCCTCACAACCTGCCGATGCTAGAGAATTCTCACAAATACAAGCTAGGGTTTTTCTCATCGAGGACGTTCAAGAATTTATACACTGCAAGATTGCAGAGATAGGTGATACTTAGGTTGAACAAGCTTATAAGAAGCTATGCAATAAAGATGGAACCTAAAAGATGAACATAAAAATATAGAAGTGAAAGGGCTCACCAATGCCCTAATGTTCCTGAAGGTCTTCAAAACTGGGTGGATTTGGTTAGTACAAAGACAAATGCACAATCATAAACTTTGGTTGGATGACATGAAGATGATAATCCGAGATGTTATCCAAACGGTCACCAGTTACCCTGTAACCGAGAAGGTAAAAGCACTGAAGCATCCACCCAAGGCCGAGACTGAGAAGATCATAGGAGCCAAATGGGATGCCAGAGGATTGAAATTTTCCACCATAACTGATGATGAGATAAAATTTGGTACATGCGTTCTAGGCTACAAATTATTCCAAGCCAGCAAGTTGAACAACATAGCATCCGGTGCAGTGGACAAAACGTATAAGATTGTGAAGAAAGGAACACAGTTGGACTTATCAAAATTTCTACTGAATTAGTTAAAAGATAATTTAAAGACTATCAGGAATGCGAAGTCAAACACATGTAAGTTTGGCTCACTTATAATGTGTATTTTCTTCTACTTTCAAGAAACATTCCCATCGGTAGGAGATGTGAAATGGGATAGCACAAAACCGGTCACCATGTAGATTAGTGAACATATAGCCTCATTGGGAGATAATTTTGAGACACTCATGGATGAATACTTCACTGTATTCAAAGACCGAATGCAAAATAGGGTAAGGATCCCTGAACAACTCATTGAGAAGTATAAAGATGAGTTATGTTTTATGGTTGATACAGATCATACTTATATCAAGCTTGCTGTACTGAGGAAAACATGGCTTCAACCATTAGAATATGAGATAAACATTGATCTTGCATCTAAAGAAATTGATGTATTGTTAAATGAACCACTAGATAAGAAACAACCCAATTTTGGAACATATGAGGAGGCCAAAACAAGAATAAAATATGGCCTGGTAGTTAAGAAAATTATAGGAAAAAAAGACAAGATGGTAAAGAACCTCAAGAAGATACGATCGGCAACAGAGGTAGAAATTGAGCAGGAGGAAGAAATTGAAAAGGAGGAAGACACCAAAGGACAACTACCTATTGGTGAAACTGAAGAAATGACTCCGAGGCCACAGAGTTAGATTCACCACCTCCTCCACCAACTAAAAAGCCAAGGACCACAACTGCTTCTAGAACAAGAAGCCAAACATCTAAAGATTCAACTCCTTCACCTTTGAAGAAAGGAAAGGTCAAAACATACAAGAGGAAATATGCCACACCAAAGAGAGGGAAAAACAAAAGAGGAAGGAATCTCATTAAAACCTGAGAAGATATTGAAGACACTGAGCAAGATGAAGCTATAGAGGCAGAAAATGTCAAGGTTAAAGCTCCAAAAAATATTGATGACATTTGTAAATATATTGCAAATTCATGATCTATTATAGATTCTAAGATTAGAAGATGGTTGAAACTAGATCCAGAAGATCAGAACAAAGTTGAAGATGCCATCATAGAAAAAATGTACAAGTTCAAATATGTACCGATCCAGTTTCAAAGCAATAATGTACCGAGGGAAATCTTAGATAGAATATACTCTAGATGGACATTTGATTTGAAGAATGAGAAGGAAATAAGAGAAAGAGTACTTGTTACTCTCATGTCTTCTAAATCCAAGAAGGAAGAAATAGATGAGATGATGGAGAAACACAAAAATGAGTTCTCACCTAAGTTGAGAGCTTATAAATTTCTAGAAGGAAATCTTATAGAGCTTGAACATGATAGCCATAAGCAATGGTGTAAAATTATAAATAGACCTACTGAGGAAGAAAGCCCCAAGAAAGACCTACAACAACAAGATGTTGATAATGCAACTCAAGAACAGGTTTTAATAAAAGATACAAAAGATGAAACATCTTTTGAGTTAGAAAAGGAAGAAGAAGACACAACCGACAACAAACATATAGATGTTGTAGATGAGTCATGGCCCGACACCATAAATGACAACATTGTGGATAACAATATCATTGACATTACCGATGACCCATCAAAGGAAGTTAATAAAGATGAATATGTCAATGTTGCAAAGGACACAATCGATGAGTATGACACAACAGTTGTTACATGCCAATATTGATACAAGCTATCAATATTATACAAGAATCGAACAAGTCACCTGAAAAGGACACTCTCGAGGATGTAGGGGAAGAGGAAAAGAAAGACAACACTGATGATTAGAAGGAAATCTAAGACACTCAAACAGTAACCAATACTGATAAGGTTACAAGAGGAGATTCAAAACAAGCAGATGCAGAAACAACAGAGAAGGATGCATAAGAAAAGAATGATGAAGCAAATGACACTAATGAAGGAGATAAACCTAAAGATGGCACTCCTGAGGAAACTGACAAAGGTGCTATAGACAATGTGAAGCTGAATGTGGAGATTTCTACAGACACCCGACAAGATGAAACTGATACACAACAACAAAAAGAAGCACAACAAGTAACTTCATCAAGCACAACTGACAAAGCTAAGAAATTACAAACGGTTTTACATTCAAGTGCTACACAAAAGAAGAAGAAATCAAAGAAGAATAAGTTGGAATTCACCTTGGATAAAATTATTGAAATACCAAAATGTGACCAAACTACACTTGATTTTGAAACATTACAAGAATACAGTGAAATATGCCAAAGGAAGGCATTACAGGAGAAGCTGGAGAAACATCACCGAGTCTCAATGGTACTGGAAGCAACTAGGGACATCTTGCACCAGATTGTACCTGATGTTGATATTGATAAGAAAAATCCAATTCTTGATCAATTAGACACTCTAACCAAAGCAATAACAACTCAGAATATTGATGTAGAGAAGGCAATTGAAGAGAGAGTTGAGCAGAAGTACCAATAGAAGCTCATTGAGAACATCAGCCAAGAAGTGGCAGTCAACAAGGTAAAGATATCAGAATTCATTACTAAATTAGATCCAATTATAACTGAAGCTATAACCTTAATTCAACAACTGAGCACATTATAAAAGTTCACTAAAGAGAATAGTGACAATATAGAAAAGTTAGATACAGATCTAGCTAACAGTTCTCAAAGCTTAACCACCAATGGAGACAATGCAATTAAGTTGCATTAAGAGAAGATCATTGAGATCAAATGGTTAAGGAAGGAACTATGGGAAGCAAAGACACACTTCAAGGAAGAAGCCACTGAGCTCCAAGCTCAACTTCTACTAAACCTTACCTTGCTTCAAAAGCACATCAGTTCAACACGACAACTGATAGCAACTCCCCTGATGTCTGTAGCAGAAAACATCTATGACATGCACTCCAAGATCACACTCGAGCACATGGCTATAGAGAAATTAAAAGAAAAATGGGATAAAATCATGGAAGACATGAAGTCTTCACACTCCCACATTTTTGATAAGCTCTAAGGTATAGACCTTTTCCCTTAATATCAAAAAATGGGGAAAATGATATGTGTATTCATTCATTCAGATGGGCAAATGGAAAATATGTATATGTATATTCATATGGGGAAAATGATATATATTTAGATGAAAATGACATGTATATGTATTCATAGAAGTAAAGATATCATATGTACAGATATACCGACATATACATAGGGGGAGTCATTAAAATGACTAAGGATTATATATGTTGTATATACTTAACATTTTGTTAGTATTTTGCACATATCAGTTTTTGATACTAATGTCAAAGGGGGAGATTGATGACATTAATTTGTCATTAGTATACAAATAACACTTTCGGTAAGCATACACCGAAAGACAGAACAAATAGCAAACCAAAATCAGATATAAAGAGAACACCGAAATGACTAAGTACAAAGAGAACTGATGACACAACTTTGTATGTAGACCAAAATTGAAAAGCAGAAAGATAAAGAGGAACCCGATGTGTACGATAAAGTGCAAATCGATAGATAGATAAAGTGCAAACCGAAGACATAGTTAAAGAGAAACTGAGAGAACAAAACCAAAAGATAGTCAATTGATTTCAGAAGCATAACCAACCGCTAGGAACTGAGAATCGGTTACAGCCTGCAAAAAGTGGATCTGATTTCCACATCAGATAAAGTAGTCTTATTCTATTTATAGGATCTTGATTTTTTTTAAACCCATTTATTTAGGGACAAGAAACATGAATGTAAGTGCTTTAATCAGTCTAACTAATTTAAAACACATAGACTAGCAGATCAAGGTACAAGTTGTAAACTTGATCTTAGAGTTAACATTGTTTTTCATGAAACCTGATGATTTCAATCCATCTTATAAATAGATGATGCAATCATTCATTATACATGGATGTGAATATGAAAGAGAAGATGAATGAAGCCTACGAGCACATCTATGGATCAGATTGAAAGTTTCAAGAACTAGAACAATAAAAGGTGAATTTGGTTAGCAAGAACCAAGAACAGAGGCTATTGAGAATCAGAGGTATTACTCAATCACATTAGGTGATAATCTCATTCATGTAAACTTAAATGGATCTGTATCAGCAATAGGAGATTGCATTCACCAGGTCAAATTGTAATTTTCTATTATTCTAACAAGTGGAGCAAAGTGTAAAAATCCTTTCAAGGAAGGTGGATTTAACAGTCCAACTACAAATCTCTTAACCGAGTGCACACTTAACAGTGTTGCTAAAGCTCTTAATCGAGTAGAATTTAACAAGTCTCCACAGATACTCTTAATCGGGTAGATCATCAGAAGTGATCAAATTGTAAGCCTTAACCGACCCCTTCCAATCTATAGATAGTGAATATTTTGTGGGTGCCATCCCCACCGTAGTTTTTACTTCCTAACAGGAGTTTTCTATGATATCATATCTTGTGTTATGTGTCAATTACTTTCATGAATATTTCTATGAATGTTCACATATATGTTAATGTTATGAATTGATATAACTCACATCAAGATAGTATAGATCAGATGAATGTATATACAATTGATTACACAAAGGTTAATTGATTAAAGGATACAAAAGTTTTAGAGGTACTGATTCACCCCTCCCCTCTCAGTACACACTTCCCATTAATTCCAACAGTAATCAACATCATAACTAGAGCACTTGTGCCAATGGGGTGATTTACCAAGTATTAATGGTTTAGAATATTTATAACGAGAAAACTAACATGCCTCTTAAGACCCCCATACAATAGAAAGAATACCTAAAAAATGAGACAACTCTCCTAAATTGACAAGGAGACGAGTTCTATGGCGTAAACAAAGTTTGTCTTTCGATTGCAACCAACACAAGAAGCAATCAGAGAGCTATTTATAAGGGAAAACAAGTTGATAATAGTACTTTTCAAGCAAATAAGTTCCAAATATAAGCCAAGGGAGTGTTTCTCCATCAAATGAAGCCAATTTACACATCTTTCCAAGAATTCTGACTTTAGCAACTAAAGAACATCCTAAGAATCTACTATAGTCAATTCCTATTCAAGGTGAAGGAACTATAAACAAGGGCCAAGAAAAAGTTAGAAATACTCATTTTAATATTATTGACCATTTGATGAAGGATAATGTGTCTATTTACTTGTGGGATTCTTTGAATATTCTTGGACATAGAGATATCCTCTAATCAACCTTGTCAAGTTTAAGCATATGTAATTATCCAAATAAAGAACAATTCACAGTACTGTTAAAAAATACTCCTAAAAATGGTAAGTTCCAAGAGATGGTACAATCTAGTGATAATAGATCTATGGTGGTACAAATTTTTTGGCTTACTTCGTCCATGGCTCATTATTGTAGCCACAAGCTTTAGGAATGTTTAGCACACCCACAATGATAGCGAGATTTGTGTTATTTGATGACAAAAAAATTATATTTATAAATGATCAACCTTGTATTGGTGAGATAGTATTGTTTCCTACATTATTTGGAGCATTATATATATATTTCTCAATGTAGACCACGATGTTGTTTACTTCAAAGGAATGTTAGTATACAAAGAAATGCATCTAAGTAATTCACGGTGACATGATTGAGTGCATGGTAGGAGAATACTATAAAGAACATGGTTGCACCGATAACACTATGAATATTGGTAGCATGAACAACTGACTCTCATTGATGACATGCACATTCGATGGAATAGGGTTTAGATGACATTGATGAATAAATTTAACATTTATTGGTACCTCTTCTCCTATCTCTTGAAGTATGTAAATATGATCGATGAAGTATTTGTATAGGTCAAAATTTCCACTCCTACTAGTGGCTCCAGTGGCTCCAAGAACAACATATTGGATAGTGCAAAGAAAACAAGATTATTAAAATGGTCTCAGAAACACAATTTAGGGGGAATAAATTTCATAGCCGAGAAAGACACAAACACGTAATGCGAATACCTTGTATCTGGTCTCTCAAACTTGCAAGGGCTCGTGGGAAAAGAGATAACAATAACTCCCTTTTTTAAGTAATGCTTGTGGGCGTCAAAATTTTGACGAACACGGGAAATAATTTAAATAAAAAATCAAATTTCCCTATGTAAAATCTGACGGAGCAAAAGAAATACCATAGCCGTAAGAAATGGTCATAAATTTTTTGCCCCAAATGTATTAGTGTTTGAAGATGAATGAAGGTACATCTACAGCATATCATCTGAATGATTTGAACATGATTTTTGCACAGTTGACTTCTATGGGTGTGAATATTGATGATCTGAGGATCCTTGTATTGTTTTTTCATGTTTCTTTCCTGACACATGGGATCATTTGGTGATTACTATTGGAAGTACAAAAAACAATTTCAAAATGGAAGATGTGGTTGCTTCATTTTTGTCAGAAGAAGTATGAAGGAAATATTCTAAGATGGCCAAGGAGGCCCTTTCTTTTTGAGGCAGATCAAAGGAAAAAGGAAGAGAGGACAAGAAGTCCAAGTCCAAGTCATAGGAAAGATAAAAGTATCCTAGAAAGAAGTCAAAGGAAAAGTGTTAGAATTGTGGGAAGGTTAGCCATATCTGGAAGGATTAAAAAGAGAATAAAAAGATGAAGAAGAAGAAATTTTATTACACTAAGTCATCTCAGAGCGATGCAAATGCTTCCATTGCTACCTTGGTGACTTGAACATCACATGATGTGTAGTTAATTGACTTTGGTGTGTCTTTTCACATGACATCTCACAAAGAATAGTTATCGAGGTATAATAAATATGATGGTGGAAAGGTGTATCTGGCAAGTGGTTTCATTCTCAAAATTTTGGTCGTGGTAGAGTTAGAATTCTATTTCCTGATGATAGAATTAAGGGAATTGATGGAGTAATGCACATATTAGGTCTGGCTCAAAATTTTCTTTTTGTTAGTAAGCTAAATGATTTTGGCATGCAAGTTACATTCTTGAGTGGTGGTTATTCAAGGGTTTGACGGTGTTGGCCAAGGGTGTACAAAATGACACTATGTACAAGCTAGATGCACAAGTTGTTCAATGTAACTGTGTCTTTGCAAAGTCAAATAAAGCTACTCGTAAGGAGAACTTTGCAAAAGCTATGGAGGTAAAACTTCCTACAGAGAAAACCATGTTGTGGCATCATAAAATTGGTCACATAGGAGAAAAGGGATTAAAAAATCTAAAGAATAAAAACCTATAGAGGGGCCTGATAATTGTAATTTTGAATTCAATTTTTGTGAACATTTCATATATGGAAAACAACACCTTGTTTCATTTTATTCTAGTCCTTATAAATCTTTTGGTTTGTTGGATTATGTTCACTCTAATGTATTTGGTCCAATGAATGTTCCTTCATTATCAAAATCTAGATATTACGTTTCTTTTATATATGTTATTATTAAAGAAGGACATTTGTATACTTTTTAAAAAGTAAATAAGAAGTGTTCAAATAATTTAAGAGCTTGGCCAAAAATCGGACTGGTAGAAAAAATAAATGTTTAAGGATGGATAATGGTGGGGAATTCTATTTTGCATATTTTGAACAATATTGCAACGATCATGGAATTAAGAGGCATTAAACTACACATTATACTCCACAACAAAATAGAGTGGTTGAAAGCTTGAACAAAATGTTGATGGAAAAGGTGACAAGCATGTTGGGTGATGTTGGTTTGGAGTAGAATTTTTTAGTTGAGGCTATAGCTACATCATATTATTTATTGAATAGATCTCCCTCTTCAGCACTGGTAGACAAGATGCCTATTGTAGCATGGTCTGGTAAGAATCCTTCTCTAAGACACATTCATGTCTTTGGTTGTGAGGCATATGCTTATGTGCCAGATGTAAATAGATCTAAAGTGGAAAACAAAATTGTTAAGTGTATTTCATTGGTTGTGGCATTGGTGTGAAAGGATACACGCTTTGAAATCCAATCACCGAGAAGGCCATGTGTAGAAGAAATGTTATCTTTCGCGATCTAAAAATTTCCTTAGTAGATCTGCAATCAGAAAAGAAAGAGAAAGGGGAAGATGTAGTTGAAATTGTCTAACTCCAAAAAGGAGGAACTACAAACTCCATCTATACCTGAAAGTGAGAAAATCTCAAGAAGCTTTGAAAGTTTAGAACACAAACATCCACATCAGTCATTAAGGATTTCTCCATGTAAGAGGCATAGATCTAATAGATATGGTTATTCACCAAAAAGGTTTGGTTATTCAATGTTGAATTTTAATTGTGCCTATACTTTGGTTACTAATATTGATGATCCTAGAACTGTAAAAGAGGCACTTAAGATGTCTGATTCAGATTCCTAGTTGGAGACCATGACTCAAGAAATGACATCATTAAATAAGAATGAAACCCAGGATCTAGTGCCTTTGCCTGAAGGTTGAAAAAATACTGGTTATAAATGGGTATTTAAGAAGAAAATTGGTCTAGATAGCAATGTGGAGAGGTATAAAGCTAGGTTGGTTGCAAAAGGTTGATTTTTGTTAAGATTCTAAACTGATAAGAAAAAATGTGTTGTAGTGATAAACCCATAACTATTAAATAATATTCAAATATATTGGAATTAGTAAACCTCTATTTAATCAATAAATTCTCAACTGTTCACCTCAAAAATCTCTAAAAGTAACTTGATTTCATCTCAATTAATTTTAACCATCCATTTCCATACCACTTTTTAAAATCTTGACAATTCATTCTTGTTTGGTCTATGTGGTCAAGCATTTGTTAACTTAGTATTGAATGTCATTGCAATTGATTCAATAATATGACTAAGAAGAACAAGGATCAATGCATTAAAGATTAGAATCAGTGAATAAATTAAAGTTTAAAATATACTATTAATATCATGTTTAATTATTTTTTGTTTTGGTAAGCCTTACATATTTTTATTATTCTTTTAGGCATCCATGAATAATGGAGTAGCACTTGGACATATTGGTATTTTAAGTTGTTTAGACCACAAGAATCAAGCACAACAAGTAAAAATTTTAATGCATGATTGGTGACATTGACATGACATGACCAGTGACATTGGTGCATCACACCCTCTAGTAGCATGTGGGCTAGGGGAAATTGGAACTTGTGACATCGCACCTCTATTTTAAATCTCTCATAACTGAGTCAAATTTGAACCATGCGATGGTATTATAAGTTATTATAATTAATCTCTCTTCTGTGATGGTGATGGATATAATTTTCAAATAAAATAATTATAAATTATAATTGGAAATGTTTTAAAATATTAATAAGAGATGCATATGTGGAATTAAATATAAATCTTTAACAAATATGAATATACATCATTATGAATTACAGAAATTAAATAATATAACATATATTATTATACTATTTGAAAAAGTTGATATATGGGCATGTGCAGGATCATGGTATGGAAAAAAGTGGTGATGTCAAAAAAATCCTCTTTGCACTCGTCCAAAAATGCACTAAAAAGCGTGTTGAATTTTTAGTAGCCCTAGGTGTCAGTACACATGGCCAAACCAAAAGCTAATGCACAAGCCTACTTGGATATCGGATTTGAAATCGGATATCAGATTTTTGCCGCCAAAATTTTTCTTTCCATTTAAAATTTCAACATTTCCAATTTTGAACTTCATTCCATGCTATTTTAATTTTTCTTTTAGTTTTTAAATATTGTTATAGATATAAATTTCTATAATATTAATGTTTTGATATTAACATTAGTATTAATATTATAATAATAATACCTAGGATCTCTCTCTCTCTGGGGTCATAAGGTGTCATAAGGGTTTGTAGGACCCATTAATGGGTCCTAGGATTCCTTAAGACACCTTTAGACCCCTAAGATGTACTCTTAGGCTTTATAATGGGTCGTAAGGTGTCATAAGGGGTCGTAGAACCCATTAATGGGTCCTACGACCCCTTAAGACACCTTATGACCCCTAAGATGTACTCTTAGGTTTCCTAATGGGTTGTAAGGTGTCATAAGGGGTTGTAGGACCCATTAATGGGTTTTAAGACCCCTTAAGACACCTTATGACCCCTTAGGAACCCTAAGAATATTTTTAGGGTTCCTAGTACACATTAATGGGTATTAAGGGGCCATAGGACATATTACTGTGTCTTAGGAGCCATTAATGGATGCTAGGACCCCTTAAGATAACTTACAACCCCTAATATGTACTCTTAGGATTTCTCATGGGTTGTAAGGTGTCATAAGGGGTCGTAGAACCCATTAAGACACCTTACAACCCCTTAGGAACCCTAAGAATACATCTTAGGGTTCCTAGTATACATTAATGGGTCTCAAGGGGTCATAGGACATATTACTATGTCTTAGGACACCATAAGACCACTTAAAACCACTAAGATGTACTCTTAGGCTTCCTAATGGGTTGTAAGGTGTCATAAGGGGTCGTAGGACCTCTTAATGGGTCTAGACACCTTACGACCCCTACTATGTACTCTTAAGTTTCTTAATGGGTCGTAAGGTTTCATAAGGGGTCGTAGGACCCATTAATGGGTCCTAGGACCCCTTAAGACACCTTATGACCCCTAACCCCTAAGATGTACTCTTAGGCTTCCTAATGGGTTGTAAGGTGTCATAAGGGGTCTTAGAACCCATTAATGGATCCTACGACCCCTTATGACACCTTACGACCCCTAAGATGTACTCTTAGGCTTCCTAATGGGTCATAAGGCATTATAAGGGGTTGTAGGACCCATTAATGGGTCCTTGGACCCCTTAAGACACCTTATGACCCATAGGATGTACTCTTAGGCTTCCTAAGGGGTTTTAAGGGTTCATAAGGAGTCGTAGGAGTCATTAATGGGTCCTACAACCCCTTAAGACACCTTACAACCCCTAAGATGTACTCTTAGGCTTCCTAATGGGTCGTAAGGTGTCATAAGTGGTCATATGACCCATTAATGGGTCTTAGGATCCCTTAAGACACCTTACAACCCCTTAGGAACCCTAAGAATACATCTTAGGGTTCCTAGTATACATTAATGGGTCTCAAGGGGTCATAAGATATATTAATGTGTCTCAGGAGCCATTAATGGATGCTAGGACCACTTAAGACACCCTACAACCCCTAAGATGTACTCTTAGGATTTATAATGGGTTGTAAGGTGTCATAAGGGGTCATAGGACCCATTAATGGGTCCTAGGATCCATTAAGAAACCTTACAACCCCTTAGGAACCCTAAGAATACATCTTAGGGATCCTAGTACACATTAATGGTTTTCAAGGGGTCATAGGATATATTACCATGTCTTAGGACACCATAAGACCCCCCTTACGACCCCTAAGATGTACTATTAGGATTCCTAATGGCTTGTAAGGTGTCATAAGGGTTCGTAGGAGCCATTAATGGATGCTAGGACACCTTAAGACACCCTACAACCCCTAATATGTACTCTTAGGCTTTCTAATGGGTTGTAGGAGTCATTAATGGGTCCTACAACCCCTTAAGACATCTTACAACCCCTAAGATGTACTCTTAGGCTTCCTAATGGGTCCTAAGGTGTCATAAGCGGTCATAGGACCCCTTAATGTGTCCTAGGACCTATTAAGAGAAATTACGACCCCTTAGGAACTCTAAGAATACATCTTATGGTTCCTAGTACACATTAATGGTTCTCAAGGGGTTATAGGACATATTATTGTGTCTTAGGACACCATAAGACCCCTTACAACCCCTAAGATGTACTCTTAGGCTTCCTAATGGGTTGTAAGGTGTCATAAGGGTTTGTAGGAGCCATTAATGTATGCTAGGACCCCTTAAGACACATTACAACCCCTAAGATGTACTCTTAGGCTTCCTAATGGGTCGTACGGTATCATAAGGGGTCGTAGGACCCGTTAAAACACCTTATGACCCCTAATATGTACTCTTATACTTCCTAAGGGGTTGTAAGGGTTCATAAGGAGTTGTAATAGTCATTAATGGGTCCTACGACCCTTAAGACACATTATAGCCCCGAAGATGTACTCTTAGGCTTCCTAATGGGTCGTAAGGTGTCATAAGGGGGCATAGGACCCATTAATGGGTCCTAGAGCCCCTTAAGACACCTTACAACTCCTTAGGAACCTGATGAATACATCTTAGGGTTCCTAGTACACATTAATGGGTCTCAACTAGTCATATGACATATTACTCTATCTTAGGAGCCATTAATGGATGTTAGGACCCCTTAAGACACTTTACAACCCATAAGAAGCATTCTTAGGATTTCTAATGGGTCGTAAGGTGTCATAAGGGGTCGTAGGACCCATAAATAGTTTGTAGGACCCCTTAAGACACCCTACAACCCCTTAGGAACCCTAAGAATACATCTTAGGGTTCCTAGTACATGTTAATGGATATCAAGGGGTCATAGGACATATTACAGTGTCTTAGGACACCATAAGACCCCTTACTACCCCTAAGATGTACTCTTAGGCTTCTTAATGGGTTGTAAGGTGTCATAAGGGCTCGTAGGATCCATTAATGGATGATAGGACCCCTTAAGACACCTTACGACCCCTAAGATGTACTCTTAGGCTTTCTAATGGTTTGTAAGGTGTCATAAGGGGTAGTAGGACCCATTAATGGGTCCTAGGACCTCTTAAGAAACCTTATGACCACTAAGATGTACTCTATGCCTTCCTAATGGGTCGTAAGGTGTCATAATGGGTTGTAGGACCCATTAATAAGTCGTAGGACCCATTAATGGGTCCTAGGACCCCTTCATACACCTTATGACCCCTAAGATGTACTCTTAGGCTTCCTAAGGGGTTGTAAGGGTTCATAAGGAGTCGTGGGAGTCATTAATGGGTCCTACGACCCCATAAGACATCTTATGTCCCCTAAGATGCTCTCTCTCTCTCTCTCCTAGGTATTATTATTATAATATAAATAATAATATAATACTAATTTATATAATATAATATAATATAATACTAATATGAATAATAATAATATATTAATACTGATATTACTAAATATCATACTAATATTAATATAATATAATACTACTATTATACAATACTAATATAAATAATAATAATTTAATACTAATGCTATTATCATTTAGTATTTGTATAATATTAATATTATAAAATATGAAATCTATAAAAAACTTAAAAACTAAAATCAATATTGAAAATGTTGAAATTTCAAATGGAAAGCAAAATTTGGTGGGAGATATCGGATATCTGATAATATCTCATATCCAATTTAAAATTTGATATCTGATTTAGTATCTCATATCCAATAATATCTCATATATGATATTATCCCATATCTGATTAGCCTTGGTATTTGCCTCGGGTTTTGGCTTTGCAATACCAAACATGGATGGTCAACCCAAAAAATGTGTTTATCATATTTCCTTTGACCTCCAGACTTTGGCAATGTAGTTGATGACCTTTTTTTTCACCTAAGATTGATGAAACAAAAAGGGTTTCTTAAGATATTATCAAGTTTCCATCAATATTATTGTTGTCAAATTTTTATTTCAATAAGTATTTATTACTTATTTTCTATTTGAGTTACCTCTAAAGTCCCGATTGAAAAACAACTATAACTTTCAAACGGTTTAACCTTTTTGAAATCTGAAATATGTGTCACATTCTATGCTTCGCCTACTATAAGGAAATTTAAAAAAAAAATCGATTTTGTAAAGTTTAGAATTAGTTAAGGTGGTCAGACACGGGAGTTTTATTATTCTGAAAAAGTCGTAGTAGAAAATTCATAATTAATTATTTATTTGAGAAAAATTATACAAAAATATGCGTCACATCTGGGCATGATTCTAGTACTTATATCTAGAATCTTGTGAAAAGATATCATCATTTGATTGTGAGTAAGGTGGTCAGACATACACGTACTTTTTATCTTTTTCCTAAAATTTTCATACTGCTGTATTGAAATCTAAAATTTTCAACAATTAGATTAATTTTTTTTCAGAAAAGGGTTACTAGTTTTGAAACTAATTTCAATTTCCTACAGATTTTAATCTTACAACTTTTTCACATAAGGTTAATAAGATGTCCAAATTTTTACGTCAAGTTGACTAACCCTGATTTTCTAATTTTTCATTGCCACTTAAGGCCATAGCTTGGTATACCATGATCCTGCACATGCCCATATAAATTTTGTAAATATCAAACATGTAAGTTCTTTTTTTATAAAAAATAATAATATTGAAATAATCAATTACTATACCAACCATAGGAACCTAGAGCACTATGGGGCCCTCTCCATGAATGGAAGATGCTCAATCAATGGCTTGTGACAAATATTTTTTTAAGATGATAGTATCGATATGAATCTATTACCACTTGCCAACAACTTGAATGGATCCTTGAAAAAGGTATCCAAAAATCACCAATTTTCCAAGCCATGTATTTTAGCACAAGATGGAGAATTCTAAGTCTTTACTTGGGGAAATGACCCAATAGTTGAATATATTCCAATAATTGTTATAACACTTGTCAGTTTAATGCCCAATATTTTTAACAATATTGCACCAATAGTAGCGACTTTAAAATTTTTAGTGTTGATGATAACTACCCAAGATTGAATGAAATGTATTCCTTAGATCTAAAATGAAGCTAACCATGTGATGCCACATCAATGTACCAGGAAAACATCACTTAGTGCGCAAGTATGGGTCTCATTTTTTTCGGGGACTTTTGGACACCTTGGTAAAAACCATGTTGATGTGGCAATAGATTTGAGAATAAAAATTGACTTTGCAAAATGATGATTTGTGACTACATGTTGGGGAAGACTAAGATATGGTGTCACTGCCTATAGTATATGTGATGTTCCTGGAAACTCTGCTACCTAATCAATGGTCATGATGTATTTTGTTTAGTGGTTTCTTTCTCATTATAATAAGACCAGATGGAATATTGAACTTCTCTATCATACAAGTAGTAGTGGCGTCCTTTCCTTCTATAGTGAGAATTTGTGAAATAGAATCTTGGGCAGTATGTAAATAATTTGGCATCGACGTGGGTGATAACAATGGAGGAAAATGAAATTAAGGGCCTGTTTATTTGTTGGAATTGACCTGGAATTGGAAAATGGAAATTGGTGAATTGGTATATGCCAATTCTAATTTTGGTCCAAAATGAGCATTCTGCAATTCCATCTCAGAACCTAGAATTCCAAGAGCAACTTGAGAAGTGTTGAAGTTGGTAAACAAAAATGAGAATTATATGTAATCGAGTGAGAAAATATGTGTGCTAGTGTTTGAGCTTAAAAGACTGATGCCTTGGGATATTGTATTATATTGTGAATTTAATTGAATGAATTAGAGAGGTTTGTTATGTTGTAAACACATTGTAAAATTTGACTTGCTTACCCAACAACACGTGAAATTTAAATCCACCCATTATGAAAAAGAACACAACCATTATTTATAGGAACTTGTGTACCATTACATGTAAGCAACTTGCTTACTAATTTGGGTAAAGGCCCACATTTAGCATTTCCACCATCTGTAATTTAGGCATTGATGGAGAAACCTCATATCTGCTTCCATTACTCTTCTTCTCTCAAAACTAACATTTCTCTGCTTTTACCAAAGGGTTTCTATTATTGCTAACTTTGGCATGTCTCATTCCTATTATTGAGAATTGATGACTTATAATTTTCTAAAAAAACCTATAACTAACGATGAACTACCGCTTGATCCAATTGAAAATAAATAATAGAGTGGAGCTCTATGTGTACATTAAAAGAAATGATCTTAGAAAATTAATTACTCCGAAGAAGTTACTACTAGCATGATGTGATAAAAGTATATAATTTGTCTCTACTGGGTAGATACGAACTTGAAAAACACTAAAATTTTAGACATAATAAGAAATTCCACACTGAAATTTATCAATATAATCCAAGCAATCACAAATTAAATTAAAAAAATATAAAGAGAGTTTTTTAAACCATTGCTAGTGTGCTTTGGGAAGGTACCTTGTTTAAAACCTATCAATGAGCATCATGCATAAATAAATTTTTTGTGCAAGTACCTATGACTTAGCTGTAAATCAATTCATATATTCTTCATCTAGCTATCTATCCCATCATACCCACTCTCCTTCTTGTTGAACACTACTTGGTGCTAAGAGTAGGGGTGAATCAACATAAATAGTTGCTTCAAATTTCTATAATAGTTCTTAGTTAATATTTATTAAACCAACTAATTACCATAAAATGATACAACAATGAAAGCATACACACATGAACACAGAATTTATGTAGAAAACCCAAAGTGGGAAAAAACCATAGTCCTGATGTTTTAGGCACACTGCCAAGGATCTAACTAATCCCAAGTGAACTTGAAAAACATATGTAAATCTTCACAATGTTGCTAGGAGAGTGCACAAAATTCTAGCAGGCATAAAGAAAATATGAGAAATGTAGGATCCCTAGACCTACTTCTATAATCTTCCTATCAAATTTAGCAATCTGCACTTTTTTTCTTCCTTATCTGTATTACATAGTCTTCATAGTTAATCGACGCCTATATTGGAATTGCCTCCCATAATATCTTACTTAACTCATTCATTCTTTCTCATATTTATAGTGATTTCTCCATTGAAAACATCAACAAGGCTGACCATGAAAAATCTAAACATTGTTATAACTAAGTTGACCATAATGCATGCAAATACTCAATGCAGTCCACCCCAAGAGATAAAAGAGATAAAAATAAATCATAATAAATCATCTTCAAATAATATAATTAAAGCACACATATCTCAACATCCTCCAAAGTTAGACCCAAATGTAACATGTAGATAAGGTGTCGTAGGGGTTTCTGCAAGACTTGGGAAAATATGTTAGTAGCAAAAGTATTTCAAACAACTAAATTAATAAAAACATTAAACCCTACAAAACAACATAAAATATGCATCATAGTTGGTAAATAAAATAGATAAAACTAAAACAAACCAAACAATTCCAAGTTCTTCTATTGCTTCTCTACACTCTGTTGAGATGTGGCTTGCTGAGAATCAAAGGTGATTTCGATAGTATCTTGACTCAAATGATTTGAGAAATTGATTACTTGATTACAAATGGCTTAATAATAACCTACACAAATTATTTAACACTTAGAAAATTGGATCCTAATTATGAGAAGAGAATGGGTTTATATAGGAATTCCAGGTTGGATGAATGATCAAGATAAAACTGGGAAAATCAAGACCAACATACGAGATAATAAGAGAGGAGATTCTCGGTTATCTTCCAAAATTGAGGATTTTCTTCCAATTAAACTCAAAAAGTGAATAGTTATTTAGGAAATAAAGGAGAAGATAAAATTGAGAAGAGAATTTGGAAGAGAAATGTTATGTTTTATTATAAAGAAATCATGCTTAAAAATAAAGATGCTAAGAATGATAGAATTGTTTACATTATTTCATGAATTTGTCGAATGCCACAAATTGAAATGCATAAAATTAATGAAGACTTGTGTGAAAATAGATTGTGAAACTAAAGAACACATTAATTGCACAATTATATGGTTATATGGCTTGAATTGTATATGCATCTGAAAATAAGAAAAATAAAGCCAACAAGGAACCGATTTCAGAAAAGAATTTTATAAATATTTCTCAACAAAACTCATTTGGAGACGTTCTAGAATTTTTAGAATACAATATTTTGAGGTTTGTATCATCTTTCTAAACAACTTATTGCGATTCTAATTTTTTATAAATGGTATGTTAAAGTGAAAGACAAATAACATATAGAAAACAATGTATCCATATTTGTCAAGTTACATATATGTAAGCTTTGTAGTATGGTGTACATATGGTATGGTTAATTTCTCTATAGAGTATGTTTGTCAAGTTACATTGATGTAAGATTTGTAAGTGTGTTGTGTACATTGCATGCATTCAGTGATTGTCATTGTGCCCTCATTCAATCTATCAATATAGTGCTTTGAAGGTTTTGGAGTCAATATCTTCATCAAAAATAAAATTTATCTATCAATATATTTTCCATGTGTTGAATAGAAAAGCAACAAATTGATGACCATTAAGCTAGACCTCTTGCATAAATACAACACTGGGTCTCCATTTTATAAGAGTTTTCTTGACTTCAAATTTGTGATGTGTTAAGGACAACCCTCTAACATTCTAAGAAATTTTTTTGTAATTCATAATTAATCAGAGTCAGGGAGGTCTTCCTCTGAGGGAAAAATATCAAAGCAATTAGTGCATGTATAATTGACAAATAATAATGATTAGCCTCCTTAGTAGAAGTTTATAAACACACTCCAAAAGCTGAGGGGGTGGGGATTAATGAACATAAAATAAAAATTCAAAAAATTACTTCAATAATCACCACATGAAACATTATGCAAGTAAAAAAAAGAACCAACAACACATGAACACCAAGATTTATATGTGGAAAACCCAAACTGGGAAAAACCATGGTGAGCACTTTCCCACAAAGATAATTCACTGAAGTATATAATTTGATTCCAAAAGATTAAGATTTCATTGCTCCATACTTGGAAACTGGAGGCTCACTACCAATACTACATTGAATATAGATAAGAAGTCTCACTACCTTACAATATGTATACATGAGCCCTCTTCTTCAAACTTGCATACAAAGGCTCACTTCCAAAGAAGAAAAATACAACAACAACCTCAAGTACCTAAGACTCATTGTCTTAAAGTATATACAACTCTTAAAAGTAGATAAGGATAGATTCTCCTAATAATAAAACTGATCTGTAAAACACTCTCCACTCTAGAAACAAAATATTATACCATTTCCTTCTCCGTCACTATCACTGAACTTTGATATGCCGATTGTTGAAATGATTCACCAATAGTCATTATTTACATGATAGACTATTGTAGATTACATGATAGATTATTGGAGCTTATAACAAGGTCATCCAAGCCAAAAGATATTAAAAATAAGTTTCATCTCAGACAAGGCAATAGTAAAATGCAAATAATTCATTCAAACTGAGGACCCAAATGGATAAGTAATAAAAATTAAATACATAGGTCCTATATATCATGAACGCATCCGGATAAGAGGTAAGCATTAAGTATAAGACTCAGACCTAAATTTTTTTCTTCAACAATCAATGAATATTACACCTAGACCTAAATCTAAAATCTTGATCCGTCCTAGAAGAAAGACAGACAAAGAACATGCTACACATATCCCAATGACAGGTCCATAATATCTGGAACAACTACCAAAGATGATTCAAATGTGTAGAATAAAAATGTAAAATTGTTAGTTGTAACTAGACCTTCACACATTATGTATAGATCATTACACCACATTAGAAGCCACATATTGCCACAATATATTTTTGGATCATAATAGCAACTAAAAATAACTGCAACACTAGATGATACAGTATTTGGAAAACCAAGAACACATTCTAGAGAATGTCACAACCAAGACCAAAACCTAAATCCATCTATATGTGTAGAAGCACATCTTCAACCCCAATTTTTAGAATAGAAACACTCCATAACGTATAAATAAATGTAATTGTAAAACTGCTAATTGCTCTGCAACACAATACCACTGCAACAAAATAATAGACATCCAGATCACATAGACTTTCAGATATAAGAATATAACATAGACACTATAAAAAACCATCTTCACATGATCACATGATACATACTTATCTCCCCCTATTCTAAAACCATATGTAGGATACATACTTGTCTTCCACTATTTTGAAATCATACATGATACATACCTATATTCCATTCCATTGTAGTTTAGCATTGAAAACATACTTATCTTCCATTGCACTATAGGTTTGGCACACAAACCCACATCTCCAAGAATAGAAAACTCTGAGACCACAAAGATTGAGAAAATATAAACTCAAAATCATCCAGAACACAATGTTTAACATCAAGGACAACAAACAATTAATCATATATTTCTAACAGAAGCAATAGGTGATCTAGATCTTTGTCTCATAGATGGAGATGAGGAAAATTATCTTCTTGAAGGTGAAGGAGATCTATGTATTTTAGAAAATTATGGAGAAGATGTATCCCTATTCATAACATTAGTCCTAGTAGAAGTTGGGTTATATTTTTTGTGATGTCTTTCGATTTTGAGTATTGATAGGTCTTGGTCAATATTTCCTCTTCCTGAACATCCTCTAGCTATCTATAATGATATTTTATTTATAGGTCCAAGGAGATTAATCTTTATTTTTCTATGGATTAACATAAATTTATGTTCCAGATGAGGATCCACATTGGCATAACATTAGGTTGAGGGAACCATGGTTGTTGTTAAATATGTGGTGTTATGGACAAGGAAATTATACTATATCTACTTTTTTTCTAGCAAGACAATCTCTTATCAAATTACAATCTTAACAAAGAGAGAAGTTGGCATTGGGTTTGTTTAGAACCATTATTAGGTAAAATAAATCAAACTTTAGACCAATTAGTTTCATGTTTTCTGGTAACTAGTTATTTAGATCTATTTCAACACAAGCCCTTGGGTGGACTCAGAGGCTAGCAAACTTATCTGCATTATTTTTGCACCACAAAACTCTTCTAAGTGGTGCACAAATATTCTTTAAAAATGTCTAAATGCAAGGTTTAAAAATGACAAAATTCAATCCACATTGGCTATCTAGACCTTGAGGGAACCTTGGGATAAAAATCCAATGACTAGGCTTGCAAATAACAAATATGACCACAGATGACCCCGATACCATATTGGAGGACTACTTGAGCATGATCAACTTATTTGAATGTACATGATACATACACTTTTCCCAACCCTCTCAAAGACTCAATTTCCAATCCTTTATTATCCCAATTAATTTTAGCCCATTTGTAAAAATAAGATTTAGATGGTATGCCCTTCAAAAAGAACAAGATAACTGATCTATGCTGATATTTTACAATGCAGTCAATCACATCATCAGGGAGAAAATATTCTAAAGTCTTACCTTCATTAGCTTGTTCTTCCATTTATTTGTCTTTATTAGCTATCTCTTCCATTTCCTTGTCTTTATCATTTTCAACTTTCTTTTTGTTTGCTTCAATAGTATGCACAAATATATTGTCCATCAGATGTTTACCCATCATGGAATGATTGCAAATTTCTTCCTCCCCATCATGTGGACAAAGGGATTCAAAACTCTATGAGTCAACATTCATGTCATTATACTCACCCCTATTTTTTTGGCTTTGGACTTCAACCTTAATGAAATCCTTTCACTGCCCAATATCTCTTTGAACCTGTCGTGAGATTTCTTGGCCACAACACGCATCAATTTTTAGCTAGGGTTTTGAGTTCGCTTCTTCTCTAAAATTGAGACCAATAAATTATTAAATTATTACTGATTTGTCGGTGTCTGAATTAATTTTATAATTTTTAAAAAGATTAAGTGGAGGGGACGTTAATAATGAAGTAAATTAGCAACAAAGAGATTGCATAACAAGCAAGCTATATATTTTTTTGTCAATTTTTGTGTTAGGAGCTAACACACATTATCGATAAAAAGATGATTAGAGACTAATAACAAGAAACAAAAGAGAATGATTAATGCAATAAATTTACATTGCTTTAGAAAGTTATCAATCATTGATGTGAAGATGCAGTTTGTCCACTTCACATAAGATCACGCCTTTGACTTAATTAGTTAACATTCAAAATATAACATGTTTTTAAATTTTAATTAATTAATAAATACGACCTGTGTTCGAAGTGCTCGAAGTTGGATCCCGATTTGGTGGAAGTCTTGTGGAATTGAAAAATGCTGCTAGAAATAGGTACCCATTTTGAAAAATGGGCACCCATTTTAGGCTCGGATTCCCGATTCAAATATTCAAAAAATGGGTGTGCATTTTTTGAAATATTTTTTAAATTATGCCTAAAAACTCATTTTCACATGTCGATTTATTATATTTAAGAAATGGGTACGCTTTTTTATAACGTGTACTCATTTTTTAAAAATTTGAATTTACAAAGCCACCCTTTTGCATTGAATTTCGGTTCAGGACAAGTTTGGTGGGATCAAGCCTATGTTTGGACCTCCAAAATAATGGCTAAGGCATTGGAACACCAGATTTATGTCTTGCCGTAATTTTTTGAAGGCCTTCTTAATCGAATTTTTTGATGAAATAAAAACTAATTAGAGATCTTACTCTCTAGACTTCAAAAATATAAATTTCATAGTGATATGATCAATTTTACTATTTTTACAATATTTATTAATCAAAAGTGGTACATAAACTTAAAACAGTGAGGTTCACTAAAACTTTAATAACTTTTTTGTTTTTACATTTTTTTGAAAATAAATTATATGACATCAATCTAAATAGAACTCCCTTGAAGATATTAAAAAAAAGAATTTTGAGAAAATGTGAACTTTTCATCAAATTATGGTGCTCATACACCAAAGGTTTCAAAAATATATTTTACAGTCAATAAAAATTAATTAAAAAAAAATATTCAATAACATAAATTCAAAAATATTCTCATCAATCTTTGGTGTCTTAGGTATATTCCCCATAAGGATTCACAAAAATTCATTTATTTAGGTCAAAATATGATGGTCGTACATATGTATGGTATGGTTCTAAAACAAGCATTTTGAAAAAGTGATTTTTAAACATGCCAACTACAAAATAATTTATACCATGTGGGTATTGAAATAAATTACATATTTGTAAAGTAGAATCCAAGAACTACATTTTCTATTATTAAAGTGATTTTAGATTCAATCTCTAAGTGCCTCAAATTTTGACGTATTGACAGAAAATTTGAAATATAAGAAAAACACTTCCACTTTTTGCTCAAAAATGGGGCTCAACTTCTTGCAGCCATATCAAACATAATATATAAGATAACACCTTTAACACCATTAATTAACATTCAAAATATTTCATAAATTTTAAATTCCAATTAATTAATAAATACAACTATCAAATATACAATATAAGATAATGCCTTTAAAGTAATTAATTACATTAAAAATATATATTATATATCTTTTAATTCTAATTAATTACGCTGAAGGTGTCACTTATTTGAGATGCCCCAATTGAATTCTGTAATCGATAGTCAATATTGTCTACATCCTAGTGCAAGATGATTGCACCTATTTAGACCGCCAGATGACCTCCTCCCCATGTTTCAGTCACTAGGCTACAATATACTTAGTAATTTCATTCTTTTCTTTTGTCATTGTTTCCTCCTGTTATATGCGTGTATGTGTGAGGTTTTTGTCATCACCTTTTTCTGAAATTTCAAGTTGCGGTGGTCTTGTTAGTGCATTTATCACAATGGGCATTGCTGAAAGGAAAGTTGGAATTTTCGTTGTTAAGTTTTCCCTTTTTTGCCCCCGTCCCAATGTTTAATTGGTAACATCGATACAAATGGTAAAGTATTTAGCCATTTATTTTCCCATTCACTTTATTTTTATTTTTATTTTTAATTCACTATATTTTTTCAGCATGACGTATTTTACAAGCCTTAAATGCTCCACCATGTCGATGGGTTGATAGTACCTATCTAGTTTAAATATATGCATCCTCACTTCAATATACATGTCCTCTTCACAATTGTCAATTTTGGATCAGATTTATGTCTTTTAAATTTTCTTATATAATCTTAATATATATAATATATATATAACCTCAATATATATATATAAATATATTAATCTTAATATTATGTTGACTTGATAAATAAGACTTGTATTGTTTTCCGTATATACTTGTCTCTTATCACACAACCAATAACTATATATATGTGAGACATGTCATTATGGAGACATGTCTCTTTGACAAGACATGGCTCTATAATGCCATGTCTTTTCATCTCTATAATCATAACTTTTAATCTCCCGATATACTAATCGGAATACATTAGTTAATACAATAATCGACATACTAGTCGATACATAAACCATCCGATGACATAATAATGCCCGATCATTACTTCACCCGATCGGTCTTATTTCAACCAATAACACACGATCGGTATATGACAGGGACCGATATAAATCAGAATGCAGATAGTTTGATTTGATTTGTAAATCGCAGGTTGTATATATATTATATAACAGTCCAATTACTAAATGGTATGCTAAACCGTTCGATACCATTGCATGGAGTTGACCAATACTAATTGTATCGCATGACATATTATTAAATCAATTATAATATTATATATGTATATTGATATATATATATAATAATATCATTATTATTTATATATTAATATGCATATATATAATATAGAATAATATAACAATATTATCAATTCAGACATTTATATAATGAATAGTATGATGTCATTCGATCAAATCCATTTCAATAGTTAATTTTATTAATAATATGATAATAGATTATTTTCTCAATTAAAATACATTAATATATATAATAATAATATCTATTATTATTAGCATATATATTGATATGCATAAGTTAATCTATTCTCATAATATTAATACCTTATTCATTTTATCTGATCGAAGCTACAAACATCAACAACAATAATATTTATCTGAGCATTTAAACTTTAAACATACTACATTCTATTTATATGATAATTTTAGGAATAATTCCACTTTTTATAGGGCCAACATTTTATCATTATCCAATGTCTTACTAGTATGAAATTAATGCATGGAGATTTTGAAATTGCTACTAGTCACATTTAATCAAGACTTGATCCGTGGTGAGCTCATTCAGAAACATTTAACTTCCCCATCAAACCAATCGCCCATTTATGAGTTGAATATTTTTATTCATTGACATTGGCACTAAATAAAAAGCAACTATTCTTTCAAGGTGGTCTTCTCTTTGTAACTTCTATTTCCATTTTTTTTAAATGTAAGGTAAATCATTCATATCTCTCAATTTTTTATTAATATAAAATAAATTTAAATACAATCTAATCACATGCAATTTTTGTAGGGAAGATTTTATATATTTAGATTTACGTAGTCGAGTTGGCCCCTAGGCTAGCTAGATCCTAGTTCGATTCGCACCTGGTTTGGATCCAAGACCAGTTCACCTTTAGGTGTGACCAGGGTTCACTCAATCATAGGCGGGTTTGGCCTAGGAAAACATAGACACCCAACCACCCAAAATACACAAAAATTTACAATTTAAATTTATTTTTTTTTACATTTGGTTTGACTTCAATGCCTTAGTAACCCTAAAAGTGGTGATTAAAACAACTCAAATACTAAAAGATCCTAATTTTGGTCATTTCAAACATTGAATTTCATTCTTATAGGATGAGAATTTTTTTTTTTGTTTCATAGACATAGGGAGTTGAAGATCGATTATTGAAGCATCATCAAATATTGCACTCCCATTCCTATGCATTTGCAACCTTCCATTGCCTTCAAGAGAAGATTTTTTAATTTTTTCCTACATTCTTGTTTTACAAATATGAAACAAAGTATTTGTTTAGTTTATAATTTTTTTCCGTTCTTCATTTTTGTTTTGAACGTGTTCACAAACTTTCTTTTCATATGTCAACAACCAAAATTCAAAATAGTATGACTAGGTCCAAGAAGTGGGGGATACATATGGAAACACAGGGGATGTGAAACAATATTCTAGGTCATATTTTTGGGCAAAATTTGATTTGTGTGTAACACCTTAAAAAGGCATAAAATGTTGTCCTAGAAAGACAGTATACCTATACCAAAAGAGACAACATTAAAATAAATTATGGAGCAAGATGAAGCAAATGAATGAGAAAGTAAGTTAAATCAGCCGATTCCAAAAAAATAAAAAGGAAATGCAACCCCCATCTAATCCCGCTATTGTGGTAGAAAACTATCCATTTTTTACCACAATTAATAGTCAAAGTGAATAACCCATTGTATACAAAAGATCAAAGGGGCCTTTACAAACTGCTTTTCAAAATGAGTGTCAAGAGATTTCTGACCAACATGTAGCAAGATGTATTTATACAGTTGTTACTCCAATTGCCCATTGAAGTTGTCATTATTTATCAAGAAGACATAATGGACAGTCGGTAGCAGAGTCACAAACAAGATAGTGTCGGTTTAATCACCAAAGTACAGAGTTAACCGAGAGCACTGATCACACCCAGATTGACCAAGTGCAGTGATTATCGAGTAGACATACTATACCAAATAGAAGACAACACCAAGCTACACAACATAACCAAACACCAGTATAACCGAGATACACAAACAACATCGAGCACTGAGAGACAACAATAATTGAGTGGAACAGAGACCACCTAAAATTTTTTTATGGCACATCATTCAATGTAACAAATTTTTAGTTGACCTAGATAACGGTTTACACGATTGAGGAGGACATTAATTAAAGATTTACAACATTAATACTTTATGTCTCCTATGTGTAGAAGATCAAGGTAAATTTTGTAGACCATTTATATTAGGATAAAGATGTATTTGTTAAACGCTAAATAGGCCATATTCTTTGATATATAAATGTATAGATATCAAATTTTGTTATGTATGTTTATCAAGAAATGATCAAGTAGCCACCATACTATAGACATCAGAGATCAGACAAGGGATTTTCAAAGAAAGAGACTACATTGCAGAAATCAGTTTATAGAATTAAGGCAAGGCTACCGAGCATAACAGAGTCGAAGGTATTATCATTCACATTGAAGTGATATATTTTTGTATGAACTTAATTGATATGTATCAGCACTATTGAGATTGTATATGTTTATGATCAAACTTCTGTTACTCTCTAACAATTGTAATAGACTCCTAAATCTCTTAACAGAGTAGACTTAACTGTCTTATTGTAAATCTCGTAACCGAGTGCACACATAGATTGTGTTGCAAAATACTCACACGAGGTAGATCTAATCGATATTATTGTTACTCCTAACAATGTAAGATCATCAGAAGTGATCATTTTGTAAAGCTTTAATAGGCTAACTTTATTTCTGTAGTAGTGAATTTTTGTGGGTCTCATCCCCGTCGTAGTTTTTACCTTCTAGAAGGGGTTTTTTGCGATACCCAAATACTAGTGTCATGAGTAATTAATCTTATGTATGTGTATTGTTTACTTTACATACATTTACATTTCAACATTGACACTACATGTTTGGTATATGTGAATCTACTCAATCGGTTAATGAAGAACAATGTTAACAAGATTTGATCAAAAAAATTTAAGGGTACTGATTCACCCCTCCTCTCTCAGTACACATCCTTTACATTATCCCAACAATTGGTATCAGAGCTAGTTCTCTTATTTTGAAGGTTTAATAGCTAAAGAGAAAAGATCTTACAATGGAAAGGTATATACTATTAGAATGAATTTAGAATAACTGAGAGGGGAGGGGTGAATCAGTTAACCTCAGGTCTAGATGTAGCAAATAAATTTTTTTGTATTTTATATCTACTTGGCAGCAGTAGCATATGTCAACAAATTAATTATGTAGTTTACTATCTAATATAATTAGCTTGTAGAAACATAACATTAAAACAAACCATAAGCATTCACACAAGTTGACACAAATATTTAACGTGAAAACCCAATATGGGAAAAACCACCAGCAACATGCTACCAAGTTTTCACTCTTCTGAAGTGAGCTATGTGAGGAGCCAACCCTATTAAACGTTACAATAACACACTATTAGGTGTGACCTGGTTAAAGGATTTAATCACCTTGTCAAGAGTGGCCTTGTTAGAGGACTTAGAACATTCCACCTGAATGTCACCTTGTTAGAGAATTTATACAAATGATTGTTAGGTCAACCTTGTTAAAGGATTTAACTGATACAATGGTTAGAAAGTAATTAGCAATTTTGATCTGATACATACAACTTACTTTGCAAATTTAGATCCAATTATAGCTCTGATGTTAACTTACTGGATGGCCTGCATTGTCATTTCAATCTTTTGATCTGCTTGGAAATTCGTCAAGCAATCACACATGCAACTCTCTGCTTTTGTATTCAGCCTTCTCTGCTAGGTCATGCCAATCAGTAAATCAACTATGCAAACCTCTTGCATACACACATCCACTTCCACTTACACACCATGAATAACCCCCTGAGGTTATCATATACCTCTTTTTCTAGGTCAGATAAATCTTTGCCGCTTAATCAAGATCATAGATCTTAGGTTAGGTCAGATCCAATGGATCATCCCATCATTTACATTACATTTACTTCTCCAAAGTAGTCTCTAATTAAATCTTGAAACCATGCATTAATTACAGTTACCCATACATTAAATGACGTGGATCAATATTTAATTAACATTACATATCCCAATAAAATTAACTAAGTCGGCTAGAGATCTCAAATCTCATCATTAATCCAATTACTGTAAGTCGGCCAACATCACTATTTTCACTCGGCAATTTCACTGGTGCTCAGAATTGAACAAACTTTCTCATCACAAACAACTTTGCTTTGCACAAGAAACTTTGCTCAGCACAAAACAGCCAGAAAAACTATCTTTGAAAGATAAACAACTAATTTCTTTGCCAGAGTGCCAACTGATCAAGTACCCTTTTATTTGCCTTAACTCGACCATTCACTTGGTCTTCTTGTTAAATCTTCTTCATTACCAATAGACATGGTACTCAAATAGATAACAATAGTCTCACCAGTTAAGGTTTGATAGCAATGACAAAATAATAATTGCTTGCATTGTCACTTTCCAACAATCTCCCTCTTTGGCATTGATGGCAACACAAAATATTAAAACAATGATTTAACAAGCATAGTTACCATACAATCCAAAAAGTC
>MU223784.1:781891-804503 GCA_018584345.1 Thuja plicata | reverse complement strand
CTCACTTCTTTATTTTGAACTAGCTCCCTCAAGTAATGATACTTGATAGCTATGTGCTTTGTCTTTGAGTGCATAATAGGGTTTTTAGAAATATTAATGGCACTCATGTTATCACAATATATGACAACTAGTTCAGTGATTTCTTCCTTCATACCCTTCAGTAGTATCTTCAACCACAAAATGTTAGAACAATTGACTACTGTTGCCACATACTCGGCTTCAGTTGTAGATTGTGAGGTGCAGTTATTTTTCTTGCTTGTCCATGAGATCAATCTCTTTCCTAAAAGAAATGATCCACCAGTAGTGCTTTTCCTGTCATCAACATTTCCAGCCCAATCAGAGTCAGTGTAAACTCTGAGTTCAAACTTTTCATTCTTCTTGTAGTATAGACCATAGTCATCAGTTCCTTTCAAATATCTTAGAATCCTTTTTACTTCCATCATGTGAGTTTCCTTAGGGTTAGCAGAAAACCTTGCAGCAATTCCAACATATACTTGCAAAACTATTGAAAATCAGAAGTTACAGTTGCAGATCTATGTCTAACAATATAAGGAAGCTAAAGAGAAACTCAGTGAGATGTTGATTAAGAGAAAGGACATGAAACTTCACTATCGTGAGATTGATTATCATGAAGAAGAGATTCATGACCCATTTGATACATCTAGATCTGAATCTGGTAGCATATCTGATGCATCTGAAGGAATCATATCAAAGCAATCAACAACTCATTGAACAAGTGAAAGAACTGCAGATCGCTCAAGATACACAAATGGTTAGAATGGTTGAAGTCTTGAATGATGCAAAGAAAGATGAACAAGATAGAAACATGAATGTTGATGACAGAACACAGATTACTGAAAAATTACAAGAGAAAGAAACTGAGATATTGAAACTTAAAAAACATTACTTTGAGGTTACCAATCAAGTGGTTACTATGAATCATGAGGCTAACTGAGTGAATGCTAAACTTGCAAAAAGAATAGAGGATATTGGTATATTGAAAGAGGAAAATGAAAAACTGAGAAATGGAATGAAGATGTTACAACAACATAATGAAGTGATTAAGAGATCTAAAGAAAGCACTAAGAGAATGGATGAATTTATGAACTATCAAAGAAGACTGAAGAAAATATTATGCAGACCGAATAAGAACTTATGGGAATGGAAATAAAATTGAGGAAATTGTGAGGATCTAAAATCAAATGTGGAGAAGAGTATCAAATGATAATGCAGGATCAAGAACAATAGTCGGTGACACCTCATCTAATGGATTAGGTCACTCCACCGTCTCCAACTAAGAAATACAAGCAGGTATGGAACTATCATTTGCAATGCTATATCTTACATCAGTTCCTATATTTATTGCACAAATGCCAAATCAACATGAATTAAGATGCACTATGGTATTATATTTTTTATTAATATGATCTAGTGTAGTCAGTTAATATGTATCAAGTTAGAACTGCCAATCGGTGAAATTGTGAAGAGACAACCAAGTTAATATGGTAACCAAGTATATGGTATACTCACCAAGTTGAAATATTGTTAGTGTTAACCGAGCAAAATGTTTGTTCACCGAGTGGTTGGTGAAGAGCATTTATTGCACTGCCCTAAGTTATTTGCTATAAATTTGGTCGACGTGAACTCATTTGTTCACAATGCGATCACAAAGAAGAATAGAGAAAAGAGAGCTAAGTTGCAACAAAGTTATTTTGTGCATTCAATAGAGATTTAAGAAGATTATGAGCATACAGAGGTTAGTTACTACACATTCTACCCTCACCGAGTTATTCAAGCACATTTTATGGAAGCCCTATTATAGAAAACATGGAATCTTCATCACGAATAATGAAAGCAAAAATGGATAAGGATAAGAAGGTTGTTTTAGTGAAGAACTCCACCTACACTGAGACAAAAGAGGAAATATGTTCAGAACAAAGATGACAAGGATGATTCTGATGACAATCCAGAACAATTCAACATTGTACAGAATAAGCCATCATATACTATTTATGAGATTGCAGAGGCAATCAAGACAACTAGACAGTTAGCACATCCGAAGATAAAAGCATACTCTGATCTGACTACCGAGCACAAGGACAAACTGGAAGAATCAATCATAGGTATGATGATTAAATTTAAACAAGTTCTAGATGAGTTTTCTACTTCTATTCCATTATAACTATATGATAGAATATCATCAAGATGGACATATGCGCTCCAACTCGAGAAACATATGAGAGAAGAAGCTCTCACACTTATAAAAGTTGAGTGCACAGTTGAGGAAATTCATGATATAATGAGACAATATGCCAAGAAATTTCTGAAGAAACTGTTAGCACAAGCTAAAATTTCATGGTTCCCTATTTTCTCTCCTTATCTCTGTGATTATTTGGGCCTCTGGCCTAAAGCCATAAAGTCTTGCTAGGTTAAAATCTTGGCTAAAAAACCTTAAACCCTCAGACTTGTTCTATTTCCTTGTTACTTTTCAGAGTCACTTAAAGTCTTTTAAGTCATGTGCACTTTTACCATGCCTTTTATCGCACAATCTCCCGACTAAAACCAAATATTCCATTTCCTTTGGAGATTACACGCATGTCATTGATCTTTTCATATCATTTTTCTAATCCTATGGTTGGCACTAGATCTCACAATATCCTATTGGTGTCACAGAAAGTCTCGAGATTCGGCGTAAGCCATCAATCAGGTTCTTTTCATGTGTTAATCTTATGGCTAGTGTGTGATCTCATGATTAACCCAGAGTTAATGAATATGTTCAGTGACTTAGAGATCCCTTTAGTCATGCAATCTCCAGATAAAGCTTGAGTTAAATCAAACCAAGATGGGCTAGCCAAGATTGAATCAGAACCGTAGATGCAGATCTAATCGGGGGGCTCGAGTGTGATCACTAGATCAAAGTCAAAGTCTTCTAATCTTTCAGAGTTCTGGTGATATCCATTGATCTTTTCATGATCGTGTGGTGCGCGCATGATCTCAGAGTAAACCATGAGTCAAGGATATCCTCTGGCAACTTAGAGACAAGAAGAAATTTAGGCTCAAAGGTTAAAGATGAGTTAGATGCTAGTCAGGGTAACAGGTTAAAAAAGCCAAAAGTTCAAGAAGATCTGACGGTGGGTGTAAAGCCTTAAAAATAAGATGATCGTCAGATAACCATTGAGGCATTGCACCCGCATGCCACATGGCATAATCATATCTTGAGCTTGGGTAGCTTGAGAGGATCTAAAAATATGTTTTAAAGTTATGCAACGACTTGAATCTCAGTCGTTGATGCTTGGTTCCGCGCCACCTGTGGCCGTTATAACAAAATTTCAAATATTTAAATGTTTCTCACTGGGTTTACACGTGGTCAACAGATATTTGATCTCAAAGCCATTAATGAATCGATCTGACCTACTGGATCGACTTTGCACAGATGTTGAAATATGTAGGGATTGAAATCTGATATGCTAGAGTGCGTTTATGTCCAGAGTTGACAGGTAAGGATTACATATTAGAGGATAAATGCATATATTGGCGTCTCGTCTCTTCTACATTTATGATCAGTTATTATGCTTGTCATCACATGGAAGTTCTCACACCTCAAGGTATTGTGTTCACATCCCAAGGATGTGAGGCAGTTGTAGATTAGATAAGATTGAAGAGAAGAGATAGGATTTCAACTTGACATCATAATTGAATGCTTGACATGATTGGTTGTAACCCTAACCCTAAATGGTCCAAAGCTCTTTTCATTCTTGTTCCTATAAAAGAATATTCAAGACCATTTAGAAAGGGCTGGAGAATTGGGAAAGTAGAAGGCATTAGGCTTATACTTGTTTCCAATATAGGATATAGCAGATGTATTTCAGATTTTTATTAAGATAGGATTGAAAGTTCTTTGATCTTTTGCATATTTTCATATTGCATATTTCCTGGTCATACTGATTCAGGAACTAGTTTCATCATACTTAATATAAGTTGTTTCAGATTTAAGTCTCTCCTTTGTGTTATCTATTGAGTTGTAAGTTTTATGGCTTACCTAAAAGCTTGTTACAACACATCATTCGATGTAACAACTTTTTAGATGACCTAGATAATGGTTTACACGATCGAGGAGGACATTAATTATAGATTTACAACATTAATTATTTATGTCTCCTATGTGTAGATGATCAAGGTAAATTTTGTACACAGTTAATCTTAGGATAAAGATATAATTGTTAAACCCTAATTAGGTCATATCGTTTGATATATAAATGTATAGATGTCAAATTTTTTTATGTATGTTGATCAAGAAATGATCAAGTAGCCACCATACTATAGGCATCAGAAATCAAACAAGAGATTTTCAGAGAAAGAGACTACATTGCAGAAATTAGTTTATAGAACTAAGGCAAGGCTACCAAGCATAACAAAGTAAAAGGTATTATCATTCACATTAAGGTGATATATTTTTGTATGAACTTAATAGATCTGTATCAACAATATTGAGATTGTATATGTTTCAGATCAAACTTTGTCACTCTCTAAAAATTGTAATAGACTCCTAAATCTCTTAACAGAGTAGACTTAACCATCTTATTGTAAATCTCTTAACCGAGTGCACACATAGATTGTGTTGCAAAATCCTCACACGAGGTAGATCTAATCGATCTTATTGTTACTCCTAATAGGGTAAGATCATAAGAAGTGATCATTTTGTAAACCTTTAATAAGCTAACTTTATTTCTGCAGTAGTGAATTTTTGTGGGTCTCATCCCCACCCCAATTTGTACCTTCTAATAGGGGTTTTCTGCGATACCAAAATACTAGTTTCATGATTACTTAATCTTATGTATGTGTATTGTTTACTTTACATGCATTTACATTTCAGAATTGATACTACATGTTTGGTATATGCAAATATACTCAATCGGTCAATGAAGAACAATGTTAACAAGATTTGATCAAAAAGTTTTAAGGGAATTAATTCACCCCTCCCCTCTCAGTACACCTCATTTCCATTATCCCAACAACAATCGGGTTTTCGTTAATGTTGTTCACTCCACATATTGGATAGAGATGTTGAATTTTTTTAATGAAGCTCCTGTTCTCTAAGAGGCTCACACCTAAATAAGGACAATTGGGAAGTTTCACATGAGTGCATCAAATTGCACTCTGTGAAGAAACCTCTGATATTTTAGAAACCAACTCTTCATAATAGTGTTGGAGGAAAGGAAAAAGGAAAACCTTTCACAAGCAACTAAGCTAAAGGAGATGATTCTCCATAACAAAGCTTTTATGACATAGTTAGGAATTTGTAGGATGACATTACTAGAAATTTGACCCTTCCTAATCAAAGATTCAAACCTTCATGAAATATACACAATGCACCATAGACCCTTCATTTTTTCTAAGAGAATAAAACATATAATTTCTTCATGGCATAGAATGTAATATTTATATCTCAGCCTTGGCAAGCATCTATAGGTGTCTAAATAAAGACACAAACCTCCTAAGGATTATCCAAACCTCTACACATGAAAAACACAATTTATATATAAGAAACCAAGAAGGGGAACCAAGAATGGACTCTTGATTCAAGACAAAAATAACTCCTATAAGGTTTAGATGAAAGAATGATAACCCCCAAAACTTATCTACCTAAGAAGTGGATTGCAGATGATACAATTCATCTTTTATTCTAGAAACATTGTGAGGAGAAAATACCATTCATGATCACAAATACACCAAAATAAACAAAAAAATAATTTACCTTTATGAGTAAATTGGATCAAACACAAAAGGTGTTAGCATAAGACACTTTGATTAATAAAAAGAGAGAGACTACAGGAGCACAACCCCTAGATTTCATTAAGAGTAAACATGCCAAGGATGGAAAGTAATTTCTAGGATACAAACATTATGATACACTTCTCAAAACGAAAAACCATGGCATAAAGTAGACTTAGATTGCTATGAATTTACAAATTATTTTCCCAAAATGTCTTTCTATTTTCTCTAAATTGAAAGTACAAGAGAATGGAACCTTTAATACAATGCAGACCCTTGGTTTTTAAAGATACAACCCCTGACCTTTTTCTGATCGATCTTCATCATATTCTGTTACAATTCATTTTCATGCTAAATATTTTGGTATGATTTTCTTGTTACTATCTCGACATGAAGACCAATTGTGCCTTTTCTATTGGCTATGATTGGCATGCCTATGAATTGTAGATGAAAGTGGTCATCATTTTGGGAGGTCACAACAAATTAAAGATGACTTCTGATAACATGTTGATTACCTCGACAACTTTTGAAAATGTGTTTGTTGTGAATGTCCCATAAAATGATATATTCCCTGAATATGCTTCTACTAGGCCCATTTTGGGCAAAAATGAAAATGAGAGGAAATATTTCGGAAAGTTCCTGTGGGTGCTTGATGCTATGGAGGCATATTCGGCCATAAAAATATGGTCAAAAATCGATCAGTGTAGATGAAATCTACAACTCCCAAAGGGTGCAAGGGCCTAGGTTATGAAAAGGTGTCTAAAAACTTTTGGGAAGAGAGGTTAAGGGGGTTGAAGATGCATTGAATCCCATAAGGGATTCATGGATTGATAAAGGTGTATACATTGTTCCAAATAGGTGAAAAGATTCAAGAAATGTTTTCTTGATCAATGTCATAGTGGTGTCCCCTAAAGGGGCATTATTATTTAGAGCTGTGGATTGTGAGGGATAGGTAAAAGATGAAATATTTATTGCTGATATTCTCATCTCTACCATTGAGACAACATGACCTTGTAATTTTGTTCACATAATAGACAAAACAAAATTGTAGAGCTCTGCAGTTTTGTCTGTTGGTTGAAGAAAAATATCAACATGACATTTGCACACCTTGTGCAACCCACTCAAAAACTCTTAACCTACTAAAGATTGGGGATAAGTTTTTTTGGATCAAAGAGGTGCACACAAAGGCTAAGAACATCCAGATATTCATCACCAACCCTCGCATGTCTTAAGGAATTTTAGTTCATTTTCAAAATTAGAGCTATTGAAGGCAAGTGTAGTATTAAATTTTACATTTTCTAATTTTCATAATCTGATTATGCATTGGGATTCTTCTCGTTTTTTAATTTTAATAATTTTGGCTTTAATTTATATTATAAGTTTGAGAGACCTATATACACTAAAAAATGGCTTCATTAATTAATTAATTAAATATTTATTATTTAATTAATATTTATTTCTTCTATTTATTAAGTAAATTATTCAATTTATTTGATACATTCACTATAGTCTATTATTCTTATCCTAAGTCTTATGAATTAGTCTCATTAAAGTGATTTAATTAATTTGTTAATTACACAATCACTAAATATGACTAAATCTCCTAGTCCACCTCATAGATCTAGTTACTTGACACATCACCTTGGCTAAAATAATTAACTATTATTAATTATTAATAAATCATTATCCTCACCCACACATGTCCTATTCCTAAGGGCTATGTGGCCTCATAAGACTTCGTCTCATGACCACATATCTTCTCCTACACTAAGTCAAGAAGCAATCCCTATTCCTAAGGAGCTTCTCAAGCCACCTCAAAGAGTCTAAGGTGACTCATGGGACACTTTTACCAAGAGTCCTCATGAGGAAAAAGTCTTTCATCCTTTCTCTAAATGGTCTTTGTGAGACACTTGACATGTGTCTTTCCCTTCCACCTTCTTCTCCTCTATGTCAATGTAGGAGGAACATCCTCCCTATTCTTCCTCTCACATTCCAACTACATCCCCCTTTCTCTCAACCCCTTCAACCAAGTCAATAGAAGCCCAGGATCTTCCACCTTTCAATCTCCACCCTAGGATTATGCCACCTAGGCTTGGGTCCTCCAAAATCCTATAAAATGAGGCTCATTCTCCCTTTGTGAGAAAATAGAATAGAAAAATAGGTAATAGGCAATAGTAACTTTCAAGCATTCAAGCATTCTAGAGATCAAGCATCCAAGCATTTAGTCAAGCAATTGAAGTCATTTTCATACCATTCCATTATCCATTAGTTGCATAATCAAGATTTAGGCCATTTTGCATATAAATCCACTCAATCTCCACACTTTGGTGACATCTTGGGCAAGGAGCTTCAATTGGAAATCTGAGAGTTCAACACATCCAAGAAATCAAGGCTAGGAGGAAAATGGATACAAGCTACGATGGGTAAGTGAAGTTAAACTTGTTTTAATTTCATTTGATCATTTGTAATCTTCACTGTGTTGCATTTGGATAGATTTATTAGCTTTACAATAGTAGCATTTCATTTATAAAAGTAGACATCTAATTTGCATACATTTTTGGCACCCACCGTGGGGCCCTCCCCACGAAATTAACATTCTATTTTTAGTGTGTGAAGAATTCTATAGGCTTTTTCTGCGCATTCATCCATGATACCTGCGCATACATCCATTCCTGCTGCGTTTCTGCTAAATCTACGCATTCATTCTATCCCACTGCGCTTTCATCCATTGTTGCTGCACATTTATATATTTTGTGCATTTGTTCTTTGTCTCTGCGCATTCATCTGTTGTTTCTGCGCATCCATCATTTTCAGTTGTAAAAGTTCATTTTCTCATCATTTTGTTTTTAGCAAACCATCTTAACGGGTTTTTGTTTATTCTTGTAGTTTTTAGGCTATTTTGCAGGTCATAAATTTGAAGACCCCAATCTTAAATTATTAACAGTTTATTTACAGGTTCTTAGGGGTTTTTCAAAATAAACTATAATCTTCGTTTGGGCTTAAAATACGACATGTTTTTCAAATTCGTGTGTTTTCTTTAGCTTAGCAAAATTGTTTGTTGTGTCTTTCTTTTATAGCTCAATTGTAATCCCAGATTATAACAACGTATCCTCTCCCCTCACCATTCATGGACCTTGGGTGTAAGAGAAACTATTATAATCTTTGGAGGGCAGTCTTTGGTGGGAAAAGAGGTACTCACCCCAAGGAATGACCCAACTGGTAACAGGCTAAAGCCAATCCCTTCCAAACTGGTATACAAAAAAATGCCATTGTGATTAGTCTCACGGTGGATAGGTGTGAATTTGTTGTGGCAACCAAAATCTCCTCTAGTACCCACATGGTGTGTTAAATTCCCTACATTGTTAAGGTGAAAATATTACTTTGAAAGGATTGGGAGAGCCCCCTTAATTGGGAAAATGACTTACTCACAACCACCTGGATGGATGTCCTTACTAAAATAATTTGTTCAGTGGCCAAAAACCTTTTATTTTCTGGTTCAGGGGGTAGCCCAACCCGTGAAGACACCCACATTACTCACGGTTCATAGTAGAGATAGTAGTTCTTTGGGGAGTAATGACCCATTAAATTTGGAACTTGGTGTGCCAGAGAAGTGAGTGCGCTATAAGGAGGAGCCAGTGCCTCCAAGTTCCTAGGTTGTCCGCTTTAAATTTGCGTAGCTGGATTTTATTATCCAAGTGGGGATTCAATAGATACTGTCCTTGCCAACCTTAGGAATTGTAAGCGTGTTTGTGCATACATACTAGATTAAATTAGATTAGATAATTTATGTCTTGTGTGTGTGTGTGTTTATGCATTTTCACTTTGCCAAAATCATCTGAAAACTACAAAATTTCCAAAAAAACATCCACAAAACCATCAAAAAAAAAATAGAACTTGCGCGTATATCAATTTCTGCTGCGCATTTGTTCCTGTGCATACATAACAATGAGCCTTTCTGTGGACCTTCAAGATTCCAAAAGCACTTTTTCAGTTACCCATTTTTGTTCTCAGTGCTATTCTGGAAACACATTCGATTTTATCAAACCTTTGATCTTCAGTTTGACCATCTTCATCATTTTTCATCATCTTTCTTTCATCCAAAATTCACCAAATCATTCCTCAATCTTTAGAGTCTACATTTAAGTGTTGAAACGTTACTCTGATTATCAGATTTTGGATTTTGTGAGTTTTTATCATATCAGGATCTATCATCCTTAATCAGAACTTACCTAGGTCAATATCTCTTGGTTTTTCTTTGTCATATCATAGTGAGATCCATACCTCCTATTGACTTAAATTATCAAGTTACCCTATCTACTTCAACACTTTTGAATCTCTTTCTCACATCTTTTCTATCATCACATCTTCATCTATTTCACCTTTCACCCTTTATGGTTCAAACTCGATCTCAGAAACTCAAACAAACTGTTAATCCAGAATCTGTAGACAAGATGGAAGGAGGCAATAACAATGAGGAAAACCCTTGGTCTAAGAGAACTTCAATTTTTACATCAGATCAAGAACCAACAAATCAAGATTTATGATATGCTATGCAATATGCTAATTTCTACAATGTCATGGAAAGACTTTTAGACATGGATAAGGAGATGTATTTCCTTATGCTTGCTCAACAAGGAGCAAAACTACCCAATGATTTTGATGTATCCACTCTTAAAGAACCACCTATCACAAATGATCAAGAAATCCCTGGTGGTTCTCAAGAGACACATGCTCACAGATCAAAGGAAGACAAGCAAAATAGTGCTTTCCAAAACACCCAAGGACCTCCACCATCTTTGGATCCCGTCCTAAAACAAATACAAATGCTTCAACAACAAATTTGTGACATACAAACTGGATCATCAACCAAGAAATATTCCTTGGATGATATATGTCCCTATCCTTTTGATAAGCATTTGGCAATTATTACATTCCCTCCTCTCTTTGAGGTACCAAAATTTGACAAATACAAAGGTAATTCAGATCCACAAGACCACATTCATGAGTTTTGTGCTGCTTGTATTGAAGTCGCCCACAATGACACATATCTTATGTGACTATTTTCACAAAGTTTAGGAGGACAAGCCATGGAATGGTTCTCCAAACTACCCCCAGGTATCAAGTCTTTCAATGATCTTATTGATAATTTTGTGACTCATTATTCATATAATATCAAACATGAAGTCACTATGCTTGATCTTTGCAATGCACAACAAAAGAATGGAGAACCCTTCCTTAATTTTTTGCAAAGATGGCGTAAATTATTTTCCAAGTATCCACGAACAATTTCTAAACAAGAAAAGATGGATATCTTTGTGCATAACCTTACACAAGAAATGAGCTATAGGTTGCAATTGCAATGTCCTCCAAACTTTAACAAGCTCATTGAAAATGGAGTCAAAATTAAGGAAGCTATGGTTAGAAAAGGTGAGATTAATCTTTAATCCAAGGACAATGTTGGATCTTCAAATTCAAATCCCAACAACAACAATAATGAAAAGTCCAAATGTTGGAAGAAAAACAAGAACATTGTCAATGATGGGATTGTGGACAATCGACATGTTAAACCAACACAACCTATTTTGAATCTCACAAGCAAAGCCAATGCTACTCAACCTACTCATAGAAATCAAAGTGAAAATCAGAATACCAACAACAATTCATCAATATTACCCTTTATGCCACATAGAAATTTTACTCCTTTCGGTGAATCTCTTAAATCTGCATTAAGGAAGTTGATCACAAAGAAACTCATTGCACTTCCTAAAAATAGAGATTTTGAACCTAAGGTGAAGCCTTCTTGGTGGAATGATGACGATTATTGTGAATTTAATAGAGGGAAAGGTCACAAAACCAATGATTGTCAAAGACTCAAACATGTGATACAAGATTTGATTGAAAGTGGAGAAATGAGTGGTGATGGACATACCTCAAATGAGTCACATACGGCTTTCAAAGATCGACTTCCCGAACATGAGAAACGAAGTTCTTCCAATGCTAAGGGTGATAATCAAGCCAACTACAATACCACATCCTATTTATGTAAATCACTTTTTTGAATGCCACTTCCCAATACTATGCCAATGTGATTACTTTCAAAGAAAAGAGTCAACTAGCTAATGTCACTACTCGAGCCCAATCCAAGGTTACTCTTCAAGGTGTCTCATCCAAAGCTAGCACCTCTCAGAACAAGTTTTTCTATGTTCCAAAGTCCACATCAAATGCTTCAAATCAATACAATCTTTTGGATCAATTGAAGAAAACACCAGCCCAAATATCTATACTCGAGCTTTTGCATCTGTCACCTTCTCCTAAGGATATTCTTGAGAAATCTCTCCTAGAAACCAATGTTCCTACAAATCTAGATCAAGCCCAATTCCAAGCTATGGTGGGGCATTTGTCAACTCCACATCACCTATCCTTCACTAAGCATGATGATCTAGCCATTAATAAATCACATAATTCTCCACTCCATATAGAAGGCCTTGTGCAAAATCATAAAATCAAAAGAGTATTAATAGATGGAGGAGCTGGCTTGAATCTATGCACTTTAAAACTAGTCCTTGCATTGGGATTTTATGAAAATTTTGTAGATCCAAAGAATAAAATCACAATTAAAGCTTATGATGAAGAAGAGAGGTCATTCAAGGGATCTGTTGTTCTTCCTATCAGAGTCGGTCCTGTAGTCAAAGATGTACTTTTTCAAGTCCTTGATATGGATCTAGCATATAACATTCTTTTGGGGAGGCCTTGGATTCATTCTATGCAAGATATGCCATCGACTTATCATCAGTGTTTGAAGTTTCCACATAATGGTCAAGAAATAACTATCAAAGGAGATCTGAATCCTTTTTAGTATTGCAACACTGTGAAGACAACACTTGAATTCTTGGTACCCTATAATTGTGTTGGATCTTCTATAACAATACCCATTGATTTAAGTAATGAAGCATCGACCTATGAGTCCAATGGAATCAAAATATACATAAGAAAAAAAAGTACGAGAGAATACACTTTGGGTCAAACTTTATGTATCACAGAGTTACCCTTATCTCCTAAGTCATATGGAAAATCTTAGATTATCAAGCAACAATCAGAAGCTCCTTCTACGCTTGTTTATGGCACATTTATAAGTAGGGGCACTATATCAAAATAGGCAATTGAGCGTAATGCTAATCATTTTCTTAAACACCATAAAGATCAAGAAGATGAAAAACATGAGTATATATCACCCGATGTATATGGTAAGGGATATACTTTGTTGAAAAAATGGGATATCAAGGTAGTGGACCTATAGGGTTGCAGAGAGAGGGTGTTATAAAATCAATTCTAAAAAATCCAAATTACCAAAGGGACACCATAGGATTAGGATACAAAGGAGAAGGACCAAAGGAATCTAAAGGTAAAGAAAATATTACACCTTTCTACAAGAATTCTAAGGCTCCTGCATTAGACTTCCAAAAACATGGCATGTATGTAGATCTAGAAAAGCAAAAGATAGATACATAAATCATTCACAGACTTAGGGATAATGATGATGATGATTCTAATGCTTATGAATGGGATTCATTATCTGACTGTACCGAAGATATAGGAGTTGATGTTGTCCATACCTATAGTAACGATTATCATGAGGTGGATAGTTCAAGGATGGAACCATTAGGATTAGATTCACATGATACTACTCTTGGAAATTATGAGGAAAGTGAGAATTATCTTGTGATAGACGATTCAGACGAGAGTATGGAAATAGACCTTGCTGATAAAAACATAAACTTTAATAACTTTTCCATCAATACCATCTCAACCTTTGAAATTGACCCAAATGATCCAATACCCCTTATCCACCCTGAGCTTATAGCTTGGGATTCTCCCAATAATCTAGAACTTGATGTTTTCCATAATGATGATGCAATTATCGACTATCTTGGAATAAGAGATCATCTACCACCAGGGGATCATAAGGTAGGATTTCCAATAGAACTCAATGACATGGCTTATTTTGGAGAGGGTGCCAATCCTTTCAGTCGTAAAAATGTAAAAATAATCAATAGATCTAATGGTGAAAACCACTCAATGGAAAATAATCAATAGCTCTGAGGGTGAAAACCTCTCTGAGGTGCCTGAAGATGGAAGGATTGACACTCTTCCCAATTATATATATCGAGAGCAATCTGTAATACTTATTGAACCAACGTTGCCTCTCAACATTGGAATGGAGGAGTCCCCACGTATTCTGAAAAATAGCAGCATCCTTAACAGAGTCATAGAAAGTAGCCTTTTCACAATTTTTCAAAGAAAGACAAGTCAATTTTTCCTAGTCTTATGTTGATATGCCTGGGCTAGATCCTAATCTTATTATGCATCATTTGTCTATTGCACCTGGAATGAAGCAAGTAAAGCAAAAACTCAGAAAAATGCATCCTGATATTGCACTTATGGTCAAAGTAGAATTGAAGAAATTACTATATGTTGGATTCATTCGAGCCATTGATTATGTTGAGTGGATTTCCAATATTGTACCAGTATCCAAGCCAGACAAGTCTATCAAGATTTGTATAGATTTTTAAGATCTCAATAAGGCTTGTCCTAAAGATGACTTTCCATTGCCTAACATTGATATTATAGTTGATTTGACGGCTGGGCATGAGATGTTATCCTTAATGGGCCATTTTTTTGGCTATAACTAGATCAAGATTACACCAGAAGACTAGGAAAAGACTGCCTTTACATGTCCTTGGGGCACATATTGTTGGAATGTGATGCCTTTTGGGCTCAAAAATGCTGGTGCAACTTATCAGAGGGCTATAACCACAATCTTTCATGACATGATGCATACCATAATGGAAGATTATGTTGATGATATCTTAGCAAAATCCAAGAGCAGAGATGGTCATTTAAGAGTGTTGGATAGAATATTCACCCAGATGGAAAAGTATCAGATTAGACTCAATCCAAAAAAATGTGCATTCAGAGTTACATTGAGAAAATTGTTAGGGTATATTGTCTTGACTAAGGGCATAGAAGTTGATCCAGAAAAAAGTTAAGGCGGTCATGGAGATGCCTTCCCCTACAAATATCAGTCAATTAAGATCTTTACAAGGATGCCTCCAATCAATCAGAAGGTTTGTTTCTCAACTAGTAGACAGAAGTCATCCTTTTCAACACCTGTTGCTTAAGGACATATTATTCAAATGGGATGATAAGTGTGAAGAAGCCTTCACTAAGATCAAGCAATATTTAGAAAATCCTCCTACTCTTATGTCACCAATTCCAGGAAAACCACTCTTGTTCTATATTTTAGCTACAGAAGTCTCGCTCGGTGCTCTTTTATCCCAAAAAGATCAAGAAGGTAAAGAAAAATCTATATATTACATCAGTCACACCCTTGTGGGATATGAGCTCAATTATTCACCAATTGAATGAGCATGTCTGGAAGTGGTCTTTGCTTCATAGAAGTGGTGACATTACATGTTGTCTCATTCCATCAAGCTTATTGCAAAGATTGATCCTTTGAAATACCTTTTGAGCAAGACAACATTAACAGGAAGATTGGCTAAGTGGGTTATGTTGCTTAGTGAATTTGATATTGCGTATGTGGATCGGAAGGCCATCAAGGGACAAGTAATTGTAGATAAATTAGTTGAGGCACCACTAACAGATGATCAACCTATCATACAGAATTTCCAGATGCACATATCTTGACATTATCTACATAAACATGGAACTTGTACTTTGATGGATCATATAATCAGCATGGTTCAGGAGCTGGAGTGTTATTTGTTACACCACAAGGATATACAATACCAAAGTATTACAAGTTACTCTTTCCTTGTACAAATAAGGTAGCTGAGTATGAAGCTTTGATGATTGGATTGAAGATGGCTCTGCAATGGAAAGTCACTGAATTGAATGTCTATGGAGACTCCCAATTGATTATCAATCAAGTTAATAATGAATACCAAACCAAAGATGACAAGTTGTTACCATATAAGCATATGACGGATGACTTTAAGCAATATTTTTCAATCATTACCTTTGAGAAAATTCCAAGACATGAAAATAAGGCTGCAGACGCTATGGCTACAATTACTTCTCTATTTGATGTGGAAGATACCAAAGCCCATTTTGAGTTCTTAGTGGAATCTTTGGCTTATCTTGCATACGATGATCCTAATGCAAGTATTATATGTCATATTATCGAACAAGATTCCCCTACCTATGAAAAGATATATTCCTACCTAAAAGACAATATCATTCCACCTGAATTATCCAGAAACCAAAAATGAACCTTTTTACACCAAACCTCCTGCTATCTCCTAATATCCAACACCTTGTATCGACGAGGTCTTGACGGTACTCTCTTACGATGTCTTGAACATGATGAAGCTCAAACTGCCTTACAAGACGTACACAAGGGTATTTGTGGAACACATTCGAGTGGTCCTTCCTTGGCTAAGAAGCTCATACGTATGGGTTACTATTGGCCTACTATGGAGACAAATTCCTTTCATTTTGCTAGGAAATGCAAGAAATGTCAAATACATGGGAATCTTATTCATGTACCAGCACAAAAGATTCATCCTTTTACAACAACATTATTGTTCAACCAGTGGGGAATCGATCTCGTGGGCGCAATTCACCCTCCATATTCGAATGGCCATAAGCTCATTATAACCACAACTGAGTATTTTACCAAGTGGATTAAAGTCGTTACATTGACCACTGCCACAGGAAAATAGGGTTCCATGTTTATCCTTAATTATATCATTTGCAGATATGGTATCCCTATGCATCTTATTACTAATCATGGGAAGCAATTCCAAAATCAAGATATGGATGAACTATGTGCTAAATTCCACATTACCCACCATTATTCCACCATTTATTACCCCCAAAGTAATGGTCAAGTGGAGGCGTCCAATAAAACCATTGTCAAAATCCTTCAAAAGACTATCAATGACACTGGTTGTGACTGGCATGTCCAATTGAATCCTGCCCTATGGGCTTATCGCACTTCTATCTGTACTCCCACTAGAGCCACACCATATTCCCTTATCTATGGGTCTGAAGTAGTTATGCCCCTCAAGGTCGAGTTACCTGTTCTTTGTGTATACCTAAAAGATTTGATTCCAGATGAAGAGTATAGGGTTACACGGCTAATTAAATTAGAATTGCTGGATGAACGCCGTCAAAGAGCCTTTGATAATTTGAAAGTCTATCAACAAAGGATGTCTCGTCAGTATAATAGTAAAGTGAAACCCAGAGACTTTCAGGTGGGTGATTTAGTCCTTTGTGGGAATCCTAAAAATCAGCAGCATCGTGAGAAGAAGGGCAAGTTTGAACCTAACTGGTTAGGTTCTTTTTGTGATTACAGCAGCCTATGGTTCCAGGGCCTATCAGTTGTCTACGTCCAAGGGAGATCTCTTGGATGAGCCTCTTAATAGCATGCACCTTAAAAAGTTTTATGCTTGAAATCCCAGTGCAAGGGATATGTAAAAAATAAAAATAAAAAAAATAAAAATAAAATAAAATAATATAAAATTTAAAAAATCACAAGAAAATTGCAATAAAAACATGTGGTGAAAACCTAGAAACAGGCGCCATTTGTGACAAGGTAGCTCCTCTCTCTATTAGGATTCTTCTAGCGCATCATTCCATTTGTATATACCCATAATAAAGTGGCTATTCAAGTCACCATTCGCCTTGTAAATATCATAATAAAATGGCGTACATGATTATCCTATCCATTGTATAAATCCATAATAAAACCCCATCATAGATTGGTCTACTGTCTTGGTCTTTATCCTAGTCTAGTGTGTCTTTCTTCACCCATAATAAGTCAGTCCATCACCTAGCTGGGGGCATGTCCTCGACCTAGTTTGGGAAGTGGATCTATGATAGTCATGACTCTTAGAGGACAGAATGGAGTATTTTTCACCAGACAAGCAAACACAATCAATTATTCTTACACAATGCTATTCTAATCACGATTCATAATCTGTGACCTATCTTTCAAAATATGACCATTTATCTATACATTTGCAACAACATCACATCGACTAAATTGATCAATAAACCTAGCGCTATCTTTTGGCAAAGAAATGTATATTCATGGAAGGCATGTTAGAATGACTTTTTATATGATTATGCATTCATATATGGATTTCATTGTTATCATGTTTCCTATGCTATTCTGGGATATCTTTGACATGAGTTTAAAACTCTAAATATGTCATTGATTAGGATAGCCGGGATGGGACATCATATTTTATTTGATTGTTGTTTGTGGGATATTTTCCAATGAAGTCAAAGGAACAAATAATTGGGGTGTTTGTGCGTAAGTGCCTTCATCCATTGAATAAGTATTGACAACATACAAATCATGTTGTTATGCGAATACTATTGACGGTGATACGCCACACATACCTCGACTCCAAATATTTGTTCCCCGATGGAGGGGGATATTCCTTTTCTGTTATGCAAATGAAACTCAGGTCATCTCGGTTCAATTATACCTAGATTCTTGTCAAGTTTGCTATATTATACTCCATGCAAGAAGTGCTCAGGTCATCCTGATTTAATTATACCATGATGCTTGCATCTTCTTGCAACATAATGAGCTCAATGATGAAAATCAAATTCCAACAATTATGAAGTTCTAAGATGTTTCATGAAGTTGTGGAGATACTCATTTCACATATCATTTTGCATTGCATTTTATAGATTTTTTTTGCATACCCATGCTCCTTTTATAGGTTTCTGTAGGATATCTTGCTTAGATCACCTTTTCTCTTTGTCTATTCTTCTTGTGTCGGACACATTGTTGTTTAAAATTGAGGACATTCTAGATGAAAAAAATATAGCATTTATCATGGTTCATTATGTATATGTCCTTCAATTTTTCTTTGTTAGGATTGTTCATTTGTATATAACCATTTATATTTACATGCATATTTTGATCATCTCATTTTATCATAGTTGTCATTTCATCACATTATAGGTCATTGTATTATTACCATCATTATACCTTTCATTTTATATCATTATCACATATCATTACGTTCATTATCATTTGTTTTGATCATTATTATTCAACCATCTATTTGAAATTCATTCATATACCATTAGTCATTATATGATCAATCATAACCATTTTGCATCCATATAGAGATAGATCGTTACATTACTAGTCATAAAGTAAAATGCATAATCAAAGTCATTCATCACATCCTACATGTGTCAGTATCCACACACACACAAACACACACACATATCATCATAATCATCATAAGAAATGCATCATAGAAGTAATCATAATAGAACTGTATCATATAAATAGTCCATCATAAGAAGTCCATAAAACATAAATAACATGTCTAGATGTCCAATGATATCTCATAAAATAACCATGTGTCCATCAAGTCTACAATGATAATACAATAATAATACAATGAAGCCATAAATACAAAGTGTATATCAAAAAACTAAGATCCACTACCTCTAGACTCTATCTGTCGATGTCTACGCGTTGTAATAGAAGTCCCTGCCACTGATGGATCTATAGAACCTGATGGTGGTCTCAGTGGGCGTGATGATGTGTCTCCACTGCCAGCTGACCCATGTCTCTATTGTGCTACTGTCCTAACTGCATATGAGCTCTCTCGAAAGCTCCCAATCCACTGATTTCATGAAACAACATGTCTGTATGCCTCCCTCCATTAGGTGATCTCCCTACCCGCTCACATCATCATCCAGAGACTATCTGCATGAGGCCCCAATGTCTATGTAGAATCAAGCTCATCTAGTAATGTCTCTTCCTCTCCTAACCACTCTATGGCGGTATCTCACTCATGTCTCACCTCTATGACCTCCCCCTCTAGTCTCTCCACCCGTCTCTCTAATCCTGGGACGTGGTCTTCCAGTACCTGTGTTATTGCTAGTCTGACTAGCAATGCATCAATGTCTATATCCTCCTCCTCCGTAGCATCCATCTGTAAATAGGGATCCTGGTCCGCGACATCCATCTCTACCTGTGCATCCTGACCCCCGATATCCATCCCTACCTGTACATCATGTGCCCCCACATTTGACATTTGTACATCATCCCCAATATCGAGCATATTCTCGTCCTATCTGTCATCCTGTATGAATCTGACCCATACCACTCTCTCCTAGCCAATTATCACATCTGCCTCATCCTATACCTATCCTTCCTATATAAGTACCTATGCCTATACCGTGGGATCTACTAGTATCGGTATCTATGTCTGTATCGGTATCAGTACCTGTGCCTATACCTATGCCTGTCTCGGGGAAACTGCTAGTATCTATGTAGGTGGATGGCATCCCACCTGTCTAGTCAGAGGTGGCATCAAATCCTACGGTCTCACTCTATCCCCCCTCCCTCTGTCGGGACCATCCCCTCTGTCACCTCTGTCATCTCCATCATAATCACCACCTCTGCCTCTCCCTCGGCCTCTCCTATCCTAGCCTCGTCGCCTGCCTCGGCATCTATCCTCAGCATCTCTCCATGGTGGTCTCTCCACTAGGTCAATCAGTCTAGGGAACATATGATCCCTCTGATATCTCTCATAATCCGCAGTCATGCCTGGGTCTATGACCCCCTGTCTCATCAACCATGCCTGAAAGGGCATGTCCAAGAACTCCTGCCTCACAATCTCAAATGAAACCGTAGGCCCCCAGTCTCGTCTCTCCTGGTGGGTGCGTGCAAACTTTGTCACCCCCTACGACATCCCCTGAATCATGTCAAATTGTCGCAAGACCCTGCTAACCATCTGCCTCTCTATGATATAGGGAGTCCTCCCTATCAACCACTGAGACTCGAAGCGAGTTGACGCTCGTCCTCCCACGACTCACACCCCAAGTAGGGTCTCTAGATCACAGAATCAACAGTATCAAAAGTATATCTCCAAAACTCCAATCATCTCAGCTTACGTTGAGACTGGATCAATGCATAAATAAATATGTATGGTTGCCCAACGCCTCAAAATCTAAGAGTTGTAGGCCGTGTGATTGCTATGTGCTCCCATGCCCATACATGAAGCAAAGTAACACTAGCTGATAGAGATGCTCCCCTATTATATACTACCTGATGCAGATCATGATAAAGATGCGCTAACAAGCACACCCCCCAAGCAAAACAGGTCCCCTCGTCCATCATCCTCTGTAGTGTTTGGCCCCATCCAACTGTGAGGTCATGCGATCTCTGGTCTGGACAGACATATCCTCCGATCGCTCCGGCCAAAACAACCGGTAGTGGCTCATATAGCTCTACCATATCCTCCCAGTTGATCTCGGTCTCATCTATATCATCGACACCAAATACTAATCAGCACTCAGTCACTTCATCGTGCCGATCATACTGCACCAGCTCTCTTGTGATGGGTAGTTGTAGAATGCGATAAACATCCTCTAGTGTGACTTTCATCTCTCCTGTTGGGAGATGAAAGGTACTCATCTCCGAGTGCCATCTCTCAGCAAGTGCGGTCAACATGCCCAGGTTCACCCTAATCTCAGGTGTGTAAATCAAATGGTATAATCCTGTCGCCCCAATCAATACTTTGTCGGTCTTCGACAACGCCGATCTCAAACTTTGCATCATGGGATACCTCTCCCGCCACATCAAGATGTCAGTAATATCCTCCTATCATCGAAAATCACCAAATCAAACTATTAGGTTTTGATCAAACCGATCTATCTATCTATCTTATCTATCAATCGAACACATGTTTATCACATGTATCAATAAATAATTCTATCAATTATCTACAAACAAGACAATTTACTAGCAACCATGCTATAATGTTGCCTATCTTGACACAAATCGATCAAAATACAACGCCGACTAGATCATATCGGCTTATCGATATCAAGTTTGACCTAATTGACTTGTCAATTTCACAACATTCTATCATTTGCAATAAATGCACAACACAGAAAAATGCTTGTGCATAATCCTCTCTCATTCGCACAGATCTAACGGATGCGCAACATCACTACACAAATGTGCGACATCAAAATTCAAATCCCACGCATGCACAGGATCCCCAAATATATGTGCAGTTTTTGCACAAACATGGCCAGTTACTGCGCATACATGCGCCACAACTGCGCATTTGTTTTTGCCTAAAACCAAACAAATTTTCTATCCTAACCTATGGTTGGATCTACCCTAAATATGCTAAAATCATATCCAAACATGCAAAACTGAATGAAATTTACAAAGTGGGATGAATCACCTACCGGCTCTCTAGAATCTGGCAGCCTCTGGAAGCGTCTGCCCCTCTCAAAGCGGTGATCTGACAGTGGGAACGTCATCTTCTCAGCTCTACTCTTCTCTCTCTCCAAGCTCCAATCTCCAAATGAAAAGTGTGCACAATGATCCTATAGTGGACCCTTTGGCCCTATATATAGCCTATGGACCCATTTTGCTTGATGTGTGGACCCTACCCATCGAAATCATTCTGTTTCACCCCGTTTTCACTCACATTTCTTTCAATTCTTTTCATGAGATTGATTGAAAAATCCAAAAAAAAAAAATCAACACAAATCATAAATTTTGTCAATCAATCTCTCAAGGGGGCATGCATAGGTCGCTTTCATTGATATTGTCTGGGGCAGGGGCAAAAAGCTGGATTTTTCTTTGAAACAATGTGACCAACACGTTATTTCAAAGAGGGGCAAAATGCGTACACTAAAAAATGGCTTCACTAATTAATTAATTAAATATTTATTATTTAATTAATATTGACTTGATGAATTAATTAAATATTTATTATTTAATTAATATTTATTTCTTCTATTTATTAAGTAAATT
>MU223784.1:754737-765979 GCA_018584345.1 Thuja plicata | reverse complement strand
TGGTTATTATTCCCCCCACAATGTACAATTCCCACTCTTATATCGTTGAACAATACTCATGTCTTCTTGTTAAATGACTTGATTGCTCCAAGAGAGTTGAAACTCTATAATTAATTCTTTTTTTTTTTATAAAAAGACACGCTTCCTTGAATACATTCTTCTTTGTTAATGCTTGACCACGATCATAACAAATTAATATCTCTTTAATGAAAGCCACTTTCAGGAATTTTACATAGACCCATACACAGTCCGTCATAACTTTTGAACCCCATAGTATCTCTCCAATCGCTCCAGTGGGGTTCTTCAAAATTTGGTTTTCCCCAACATATCCGAAATTCAGAAAAATCCAACGGTGGATTTGTGAGATATAGTCCCTTTACCGAGACTATATTTTCTGAGACAGTCACACATTCACCATCAACAAACTACTCACTTACATTTGCAGTCTGGCTTTGATACCATGTTAAGTTTTTAGGATAGCTGCAAATTTAATATCACTCTATGTTGTATGTGTTTTCCAAATGCAACAATCTCTCTTTCATTTATATTGGGAATGAGGCTAAGAGAGACATGTCCCTTCACGGGACATGTATATTCATTATTATTTATAAGAAAGGACATGCCTCTTACCATTAATTATAATTTAATCAATCTTATAATGCTTCATCAATCAATTATTAATTAAGAATAATATAATAATTTAATATTGAATATTAAATTTCATATGATTAATAATAATATAAAATATATATTATATTATTATTAATCAACATGTATTATATATATTCTAATGATCATACGACTGAAGCTACAAACATTAACAGCTAATGGATATTTTCATTTTCCTACATACACATACATTTGACTTTTGTAGACTTCAAAGTTCAAAGATTGAGCATGGAAGATGGCTTGCTTCCTTTATAGTGGAGATCACATGTTCGAATCAAGAGGGCTAAGTGCTGTAAACCTTAAAACAACATATAAACTAAATGGAAAAAAATTATTTTCATAAAATGCATACATTGGGGTTTCTCATACACCAATATGGTGTCTAAGTCTTGGTTAGTTGTGATCCTTGAAATCACCTTTTAAAACCTTTATACGGAGGAAATTTCACTTTTAAATGCCCTTCTTATTAGAAGACATGGAAAGTATCACCACTAGGGTAGAATTTTTTTTTGGATGGTTGACTGTTGTTGCCTGCTTCTCTCATTGTTAGATTAACTTAGATTTCCTTTCGAAGTATCTATAATAAATCAGAAGAGGCAAATGCTAGTCTAAGAACAGGCTAGTGCTCCAATTCTATCTTGCTCCTTTCCAGCTTATCTATATCTATCTGTTCTCTAGCAGTAAATGGCATAGATTGATTCCTTTCATTCCCTTTCCTTCATGTTTTTATGTAAGACAGTACCAAGAAAGCCAGGAGGATTACCCATGATATGCTACTATGGCATGTGGCCTTTAATCAAAATGATGTCAATCTACATCTTACCAACGTATAACAAAAGTTCCTTGACTCATTGTCCTTACCATTCAATACAAGGCCATTGAAAAGTTGCAAAAACAAAAAAACTTGCAAGCAAAGACAGATGCTTCAACCAGAAACCCAACAAGCCAATTGGTAATCACTAATCTGCCTAAAAGACGAATGTCTTGAGGCCATCTATTGTGGTTTTAGCCAATCTCAACTTGACATTGGGAAGTTGATTGTGGAGATGATTTTATTACGCTAAGTAATTGGTAAACTATTTTATGTATTGAATGAAGAACAAATGCGTTCTTAAATAGATTTACAAAGAACGATGTTTCTAATAAGAAACAATCGTAGAAAATAGAAACTATATCTACAAGATATTTACACAATAGATAACCATTAAACATAATAGAAAGATATTATTTTAATACCCTCCCTTAATGGTTAATCTATCAACTACACCAAGCTGCCCCCTGAATTTAACAAACTTATTTGGACCAAGAGGCTTGGTGAGAATATCTGCAGTTGGAACATACTGCAACTAAACTGTCCCGTCTTCAACCAACTGCCGAATGTAATGACAATGAACGTCCACATGTTTGGCTCTTTCATGGAAGACCGGATTCCTAGCAAGCTTGAGAATGCCCTCATTATCAACAAACAAGGGAGTCAGACCTACTTGAGACATATGCATATCCGCAAGCATCCGATGAAGCCAAACAACTTCACGAGCTGCCAGGAATCCAGTCTTCCATGAAAGAACCAAACATGTGGATGTTCATTGTCATTACATTCGGCAATTGGTTGAAGACGGGACAGTTTAGTTGCAGTATGTTCCAATTGCGAATCAGACTGCAAATATTCTCACCAAGCCTCTTGATCCAGATAAGTTTGTTAAATTCAGGGGGCAGCTTGGTGTAGTTGATAGATTAACCATTAAGGGAGGGTATTAAACTAATATCTTTCAATTATGTTTAATGGTTATCTATTGTGTAAATATCTTGTAGAAAATAAAATTTTAAGATCTCTGAAAATCGATTTTTCTTTTTTGAGTTTTCTGGGCCATTTTTTGCAGAAACTTGTTTCAAAACCCGACTAGGGTTTTTCGCGTCCAGTTGACGCCATTTCTGCAATTTTTCTAGGACATTTGTGGCTATAAACGTGTTTTTTCGCATCCCTGTTCGTGGTGTTTGTTTCTTCAGCAAAGGGATTTTTTGCAACCACCGTTGACGCAAAGATACCTGTGGTCATTTTTTTTCACAGCCAAATTCCTCAGTGCGTTTTCAGTTTTCACAGCCCCCTCTCTGCACTTCGCGTTTTTTTCAAAAATGCCATACATCTGTTAAAAACGAGATTACCAACTCATTTTAATTTATTTTTGCAGCCGTTTTCTGCAATCACGACCATCTTCGTGGTCGACGATTTGATAAAAAAAACAACCCTCTTTGTTGTCACAAAGATCTTTTTGCCATTTTTTTTTACAGATTCAAGCAACAATCCGCCATTTTTGAAGCTTTCTTTTGTCGGCTAGGGTTTTGTTTGAAACTCTTTATTTTCTTACCAAACTCAAAATCTAATTGCAGATTCTTGGTGGGTTTTTTGAAATCTCAACTGGGTCGTTGTCAGATTTTTGTGGGTGCTTCATTTTTTGTGCCTCGATTTCTGTGCAAGTGGATTTGAATTTTGACTTTAGATTCTTTTTGGGTTTTTTGCAAGGATTTCTGGGTTGTCTTCGGATTTTTCTAGGTCTACCAGAAAAATTTCTCGAAATCTATGTCATTCGTACTTCATTGGTTGTTGAAGGCTATACCTGATTTTGCCTTTGTTTTTTGCATTGGGATTCGTGTTTCGGAATCCATCTTTATGCCTCTTCTCTATTTCTCGTTTTTGTACATTGGAAAGCGTGCAAGATGGCGCCATTGACCAACTTGATGTTGGAAGGCAATCAGAGATTTAACGGCCGCAATTACCACACCCGGAAGCAGGGAGGTCTCAGCTGGTTTTGATCGATTTTTCACCTCAAAAATCATGTCTGGTTTTTCCAGTTTTTCACCACAACAATTGTGACTACTGAGTCTCAGTTCTTCCGTGCGCAACGAAGTTTTTTACTGCAATTTTCGCAAGGTTTTTTTACTTCTCGTGGTGCCTTTTGAGGATTCACTTGCGGACTTTTGTTTTGAAGTTAGATTGACCATTAAGGGAGGGTATTAGAGTTAAATATCTCTCTATTTCTGTTTCTCTCTCTTTCGTAGATTTGTTTCTATTTTAATGGTCACTCTTCTTCCATGTTTCCATATTCTCTCTCTGTTCAATATGGAAACTTCCTTTTGTTTCTATTTCTCTTTAGAATGTTTCTATTTCTCTCTATTCGTTATAGAAACATTCTCTTGTACACTTGTATATATAGACCATTTTTTTATCTCTTTTTAATAACACATTCATTATTTTACCATAATAGATTTGTGTAGTTTTCCTGAAATGATTTGAGTAGCTTTATTTGTAAGGAAAACCACACAAATCATCCACACACTCAATAGATGAGCACAAACCAATACCTATTCTTGGGCATTTGAGGACATTGATTCTACTTTTAAATGATAGCTAAATAAGCTATGATGAAGTCCCAAAGTATGGTATATTATGAAAACAACATTCAGATCTATAAGCTACAATTATTAACCTAACCAATATAATTATGGGCCATGAAACTCTTGGTGCATAACTCTAGAATTAATCTTTCTACTTTCACGTTGCATCCACGTTGGACATTTTTGTCTTTCAAAATTTGGGAAACATAGTCAAAAAATTCAACATCATATATGCAATTCACTTTGTATATCTTACAAAATCTTATTTATATCTATATAAATTTCATGGATCATGTAATGTAACTCAAATCATGATGTATTTAGGAGCAAATCTATTGATTATCTAAAGTTTAAACATCATGGTATATTATCCTCAAAATCAGGTAGATACATGCAGCTTTATGTCCATGGATAAGGTTTCCTTGTATCTATTTTATCATCTTGTATGATTTTCGTTCTTTGTTACGGTGAGTGGTGGGAGAGCGTCATTCCCTCTTAATAAGAAAATAAAACATTTTTTTTTCTCCTTGAAACATGTGTGCGACAATTTATTGAAACTCTCCATAGCCATTTTGCTTGAAGCATATTTTTAGTTCTGCTATTTGAATGCTTCTTCAAAGGTCTTTCAATTATATTTCCTTTTTCAAATGATGTAGCTTTAAAAGACTGCTTTAGAACACTCAAATCATTTATTCCACAAAAATGCTTTGAGAAATATTGTTTGAAGTTATAAGTTGGTGTTGCTACTCTATATATATATATATATATATGAATTATGCTACTGGAAATTCATGGGAGAATACACTCGAAACAAAACGAGGAAAAATGTGTTTCTAACCTACTTAAATGCTTCAAAGGCATTATTAAGCTTTCCATAAAAGAAAAAATACTTACTAAAAGTGATAAATAAGAGTTCTTAATGATAATCAAACAGTCACCACACACGGTAGCAGCTAGTGTCCTAAAGGATAAAATGGACAGTTGTGTAAAAACAAACTTATTAGAAACCTGAAAATGATTATTGGAGTTAATTTTGGTCCCCTTGTTACGATCATAACTTCTAGCCTGATACTCAAACTAAGAAGTTTGTATAAGGTGATAACCTAATCATTTTGGTTGAACTGTTTGTATCACAATCAATAAAGTCATTTAAAAAAAAATCTGGTTGGACCGTAGTATGAGCTCCAACAGCTGCATTGCCAAATTTTGTCCTAACAACGAAACACAACAAATACCAAAAACAGAGATTTAAGAAAAAAAAAATTCCCAAAACTACTTAGATATTTTCTAGATCAGCATATCAGTGCATAGAGTTCTCACAGATATTGAAAAAAACATATAAGAATTATCTTATATTCAAAAAGAAGAACAAATACGCTAAGTATCTGGGTTCCTCTTGTTACCGATTGTCATTGGATTGAATTAGTTTTGGGTTGGAAGTAGGCATTGGCTTGTGAATGAGATGGACAAGGTGCAGCCAGACATACCCACATTGTACCTGTTGTGTGCCGAACCATGCCTAGGGGAATCCATAGACCAAAAAAGACATAAAAAAAAAATCCATCAAACATCCAATCCACTCTTCTTTAATAACCAAATATGCATTATCAACATCGAGAGTTGACATTTTTTCACTTTGTAAGCTTGCTGGTTTGTTCCCAAAGGTGAAGGATTACAAAGGTGCCAAAGACATTTGCTAAATGCTAGGGGAGGGATCTAGCTTACACAAAGGATGTTGATCAATCAAAGGTAAAAATAAAATATTTTGTGAGAATTTTTCAAGTTCTTAAAGATTTTTTTTCAAGCTTTAAAAAAAACTTGTAAAAGAAAAAGACTTCTTAAAGACTTTTTTTAAAAACAATTTGAATGTCTTATTGTGCTTGTTTTTAAATTTTTATTACATTTCTACATATTGTATGGTTGTCTTTTTTGTTTTTTTGAATTGCCTCCTCCATATCATATTTTCATTTTAACTTTTTTTTTCTTATAACGACCTATTTTAGAATGCCTACTTATTCAAGTTCAATGGCCCTTGAGGCAAATAGACAATTGAAATATGATCAAGCATCTACTGTATGCAAATATATTACAAGGATTGAGCAAATTTCAAAAAATAGGGCATTTCTTTGGAGTTCTAATCAATGTAGGATCCAGTATAAGGGCTTGCATGGTCAAGTGAAAGCTCATTTATGTGCTATGGCTGCCATTAAATTATAGTTTGTCAATGGTCAAACAAGAAGGGGTCCACAAAGGAACTAATTATGTCATACATGAAAGAACAAGAAGAAACCATATTGTGAGTGAGTGCAAAATTAAAATCTCAACCTTTAGTGGGTGGCCACTTACAAGATCTCCTTCAATAGACGCTGACCCACATCCTTTCTTGGAGACACCATCTATCCAAGAGGAAGATACCTTTTTTCTCGCCACAAAAGAGACCCATTGAATAAGGCATTTTAAAGTGAGGCTAGAGACAATGCAGATGAATACAATGCATGTTGCATTTGGGATTAGGGAGGCCACTTACAAGATCTCCTTCAATAGTGGCTGGCCCACATCCTTTCTTGGAGACACCATCTATCCAAGAGGAAGATTCCTTTTTTCTTGCCACAAAAGAGACCCATTGAATAAGGGATTTTAAAGTGAGGCTAGAGACAATGAAGATGAATACAATGCATGTTGCATTTACATCAATGGCCTTCCTTTCAACCTAGTAAGATCATCATATTAGTAGGAAATAGTGACGGCTATCAATCAACACCCTCTAGTTACACGTGTCTGGCAAAAGATTTCTTCGCTAAAGAAACCACTAAAACCAATTAAAGATTCATGGGTTAAAATATGATTGTCCATCATTATTTATTGGTGGAAAGATTGAAAAAACCAACCTTTAATGTCGTGCTAGCAGGCTGATTAATTAACCCCCAACTATCATATCTCCCGAGTTGCAATGTCCCCTAAAGGAGCATTGTTTTTGAAGGAAATTGATTGTGAGGGGCAACTGAATAATGCAAACTTTATTTCCAAAATTATCACTGATTTCATAGAGATGGTGAGTGCTTTGAAAGTTATTCATTGAAAAAAATGCAAAACGTTAAAGGGCATAGGGTGCTTTGATTGATAAAAGTGTTGAAATGCTAATAAACCCGTAATGAAGCTGCAGAATTCAAAGGATCAACCAAGAAAGATACCTTCGACAAGAGAGTCTTGCAACATGAGCTTGCATGAATTTTGAGCTTGATATTACTCAATAAGATACAAGAATGATATACTTTACAATGTACAAGCACCTTGAATATATAGACAAGGTGTGATGAGGTATGCACAACTATTCATCATACAAACATTAAATACTCAATGCATAATAATAAATGCCTAAAACAAATATTCAATGATTTATGTGTCTAAAAGTATATGAGACAACCCCATTATAACAAAACTTCTTGAATGCCACCTAGGATATAAGGATAACTAACATGATTCTAAGTTAAAATGTGAATAGGTTCCAACTAATAATCAGATAGGAAATAAGTATAACCTTATTCACACTAACAAAACGGGACGAGCACATTTTTTAGACATCATGTATTGTACACACCCTAAAATTGGCAACATAAAACATTTGCACTCAAATAGAGTGAGAGAAAACAATATACATCAAGGGTGATGAGATTCAAAGAATTAGATACAACCATAGATCACATAGCATATTTAGGACTTTCTTCAATTTGGAGTTGTTGAAAGTAACGTTATGAAATTTCAATAGTTATTTTAAATTTAATTTAGAACATATCTACTTATTTTAACTTTACATTGTTATAAACTTATATCTTACACAACATTAGGTTGTGAAGGCTCAATTTATCTCATACACAATTTGTTTCAGATGACTTGTGAAGGTGAAAGGATTTGAGAACTATGGTCATTGGTAACCAATGGAGTATGTCGAGCCAATCAAATTTAGAGAGGGCTAGAAAAGTTAAATCATTGATCCTTGATGATGATTGGTGTGATTTTGTGGATTTCATCTTCAGTTTATTGAGCCCTGTTGGCAAGAGACACCATTGGATACCTGGTATGTTGTCATTGATGGCAACTACACATGTCTCTTATGATCACTTAACAATTTTTGGTTATACCGAAGGCAAGAATGCAAAATTGAAAAAGTATGGAAAAAGAAGTACAGTGTAGAAGTTTCAGTATATTGATCGGTATGGACACCTGTGATCGAGTTTTGATGTGCGAAGCTAGGAGAAGATTGACAGAGGTATTATGTATCTTTGTTTAAGATCGCAGCAGTTTATATTATCGTTTGATGGAGTTATGACCTTCTAAGTATCGGATTGTTAGTGTAGAATGAAGAATAGTGATATCCAGATGTTGGATCGATCAATGATCTTAACAGATCGATGATCCGACCAGTTTACTAGTTCTATTTGGTTAAGCCGACATGGTAGAAGATATTTATGATATTGGTTGAGGTTAGCATAAAGTTTTGTTTATGGATTTGGCCGACATCTCACACGTTACCTATTTTGTTCTTGAGGCCGACAGTGAATATGAACAGCTCCGACGATCGGTATATAAGCTCGAGTTTTTGTGTTGATGAAGAGATGCGATTGTTGGATATGATTGATCTATGATATATGTGATTGATGGATCTATGAACAGTGATTGGAATATCATATGAGCAGATTTACTTGGCACTCAAATGGAACTGCAGTGGCATTATTGATGCTATTTTCAGTTTGCTTTTGATTGGATTGTTATCCATTGATTTTGTATGGCAGTGAGCCTTTGAAGGTTGTATACCTGTTTTGTGTATTTGAGCAGTGAGCTCTAGGCTATAAGCCTGAATGCATCTGCATTCCCTTATTGTACTTACACCCCTAACAGGATAACTTATTTATGCAAAAGTAACACTTGTGGGTTCCATCCCCACCGTGGTTTTTCCCTTAACCGGGTTTCCACGCAAAAAATCATGGTGTTATGATGTTGTGGATGCTTTTCTTATCTTTCAATTGTTTATTGTTTATTGCTTTCAGTTTATGATTGTGCAATCAAGTTAAAAAGTTATTAACTAGAACAATGATTCACCCCCCCCGCCCCCCCCTCTTAGTGTTCCTCAATCCTAACAATTGGTATCAGAGCTTTGGTCCTTGGAATATGTCTAACAGCTTGAGGCAGGTCCTGATAGCATATCTAACAGTTTCTAGCAGTGCTCAGAAGAAGCTCTTGGTTGCACTTGATGATCTTGACAAATCAAATGCTCATAACTCGAAGTTGGAAAAGACACTTAAGGATGCTGAAAGTTTAATTGAGAATCTGAAGGATCCATTGAACAAATCCAGAGATAAGAGGAAAGACCTAGTTGATCAGTTGCAACATAAAGATGATTCAAAGACCTTGAAAGACAAAACTGATGAATGTGAACATATTGCAAAAGACAACGATAATTTGAAACATGAATTAGAAGTTGTGGTAATAAAGATGACTAAAGAGATTGAAGCTAAGAAGAACCTTGAACAAACCTTGAAGGACAAGACAAATGAATATTATAGACTGAATGGTAAAGTTAGACAGTTGCAAATCAATCTTGAAGAATTCAGACACAATGAGCAGGATCTTGAAAGAGTCAATGAAGTTCTTAGGAGTGAACTTGCAGCAACAAACGAATTCAAAGAAAAGTTCAAATCTAGTTCTGTGAAGCTTGATGAACAACTTGACAGACAAAGACCTAAAGGAGAGACTCATGGACTTGGATTTGAGAAAGGAGAAAATTCAACATAAGAAGAGAAAGTCAAACCACCAGAGAATCAAATTGAAGAACCTAATAACACACCTATGAGACAACCAAACTTCAATGGAAGATGCTTTACATCTAACAAATTTGGGCATAGAGCGAAGGAGTGTAGAAGCAGACCTAATGTTAAACCATTTTTTGGTTATTGTTTCACTTGCTACAAGTACGGACACAAATCAAATGAGTGCAGATCAAAGGTGAACAATTTTGTGAACCAAAGGAACATAACCTGTTACAAATGCAATAACTTTGGACATATTGCGAAGCAATGCAGACTAAGGACAAATCCAGTGAATACAAGGTATAGAAATGTGACATGTTATAATTGCAAAAATTTAGGTCATATTGCAAGGAATTGTAGATACAACAATGCAAGGTTCGGTAGATAAGAACAATGAACAAAATGATAAGGGAAAGAAAATTATTGATATTGAGGAAGTTTGTAATGAGCCCAACCTGGCTCTGCTATAACTTAATAAAAGTTGCAATCTCAACAATAAACTTGCCAGAGGGTATCTCTTTATTTATCAAATTCAAATATATAATTTTCACGAAGATGCAATTTCTGACAAAGAACTTTATTCAATATATTTAGTTTCAACTTAGCATTTCTCAGCATACACAATTATTTCGAATTGCTTATTTGATAAAGTCTGGAATTTGTACTTGAAGGATTTATTCAAACATAAATAAATCTGCACTTGTTTTTAAAGCATATATAAATGGACGTATTTGATAAATACCATTATGTCTTATGCATGTCATCAATCTCCAGCAATGGCTAACGCCACATTAACAGCCACACAAATGCTTAGCTGCTGCCATAGCTCCTCCTTTCTCCCTCGCAGCTGACATTAACAGCCACACAAATGCTTAGCTGCTGCCGCAACTCCTCCTTTCTCCCTCGCAGGTGGTGGCTAACGCCACGCAGCACCAAACCCTCACCCACAACTGGTGACAACACACCCACGGCTGTTGAAGAACACACCCGCAGTCCTGCTTGCTCACGCGGCTGCCTTACTTGCCCACGGTTTTCCTGAATGGTGCCTAACCACATAAAACACTGCTCAATACTTCAGCGTCCAGTATGATATCAGCTCAAAACACTAATCAATTCACAATCTTTGGATCAAATTCTCAACTCCTCCAATAATATCGACCTCTTGATGCAGGCCCCAGTTCAACAAATAAATTCAGTTCTCAGAATGAATAACTCCCTTTAGTCACAGGCAAACAATAAGAAGGAAGCAAAATTGGTTATACTTCAGCAACCAATTAAAGAATAGCTCCAGGAGAATCAGTCTTCCAAATGCTAAACCAATTCAGTATCAAACCCTTATACCTCAGCAAGGGATTTGATTTACAAATCAGAACTTC
>MU223784.1:740222-750803 GCA_018584345.1 Thuja plicata | reverse complement strand
CCTTCGAACCTTCATCATAGGTGGGCGGAATTTTAAGCCTTATAGGACAAGGTGTCCTATGGCTGGGCGGCCCCCGCCCAGTCATAGGACAGAGTGATCTGCACTTCCAGCCTTAGTCATTTTTTTGGTTCAGGAGCAGAGAATTTATACAAATATAACATTTAAGTATAAGTCACATACTTTTAATTTCTTATACTTTAAGTTATATTTGTATAAATACCTTACAGGATGTTTGAGATAGGTTTCAGCTTCATAGGAGTTAAGGTGCAGATTATAGATTTTGGGGTTTTTTAAAATATTTCAGGACTTAGCCAAATTTCAGGATTCAGCACGCCTTCAACAAAGCTACCTCCCACAATCTATTTCGACTTTCTAAGATCGAATTGAAGCTGGAACAAGGATTCTCAGAGGGTTTACACTTGTTTCATCACGAATCCTTTGATTTTGATCCCATATTCCTGAAAGATTTAACACAACTCTTGCTCGTGCACCAGACAGACTTGACTTCTCAGCAGGCCAAAATTGCCTAAAACCAACTCTCAAACCTCATTTGCCGGACCAAGGGGCCTGAAAACTGTTGCCAACAAAGACCACCTAAGACCACTACTGCTACTGCTTGCAAAAGAGGGGGTCCCCATTTGCAATGGGGCGATGGTGTGAAAACGTCACAACAGTGTGGAAATTTCATCATAAAATTGATTAGGTCAATGACCTAATGGGAAGTTCTTCATGGAAACCATTACTTGTCCCCTGAATCTGATAGATCCTTGAATGCGATCCATTTACTGAGATACAGAACTAAGTTTTTAACTTGTTATATCATTTGCAGTAGTTTGTTTGAAGATTTGAAGGTTCAAAGATGAATTTTGATACTCTATTTTGAGTCAGTTTGAAAGTTAGAGTACAACAACATTAAATCCGATCACCTTTTTGGATTGCGAAGTAACAAAAGGGCATTTTCTGTTTTCATTTCTCACCCTACGAGTTTGCAGAGCAGATAGAAGCAATTTCAAGGAGATTAAGGAGATTTCTCAGCAATTTCAAAACTTTACCCTGAATAGTCGAAGAGGTATTTTTCATCACATTTTTTCGTTCTGAAGATTGAATCATGGAGGCACCTAGGCTTGTTGATATAATTGAACGACCATGACCTACCTTTAAGAAACACTCATTTAAAGCTACTATGGATGACCCGGATGGCGCATTTTCTTCAGTACCCAATGGCATTTTGCATGTAGAAGATACTAGGGCATACATACATTGTCATTTTGAGGAATTGGGCGAGTGTGCGATTGAAAACCAGTGGAAGGAAGTTACTGATAGCTCCATTTTGGAGGATGAGTTCAAGACATTAGCTGAGAAAAAATTTGCGCAAGTCATGGAGTTTCCATATTTCTTCGAGATAGATTGGGTTTGGTACATATTGAGTAGGGTTCACGATCAGTTCATGTGGCTGGACAACCCCTATAAGATCACAAAGGAAGTGTTAAAGGAAGTTACTAGCTACAGTGATGTTGGAGAGGCAGTTGCACTTAAATCTATCCAGAAGGACATTGTGACAAATTTGACTGATTCGAAATGGGATAAGAGAGCTCTGACTATAAGCAACATTTGACAGTCTGATGTGAAGTTCACATCCATGGTGCTTGGTTACAAAGTCTTCCATTCTAGTAGAGCAAATTCAATTTCCAGCACACTTATTTATTTTGCATACCAAATGATGAAGGAGAATGCTAACTATGACATCTGTGAATCATTGAGAGATCAGTTAGTGAAGAACCTGGCGAAGATAAAGAAGGATAAGAAGCAAATATTCAAGTATGGTCAACTCTTGGTATGTATTTTCTTCTACTTCATGAACTACTTTCCAGGAATTTGAAATTTAGTGTGGAAAAAGGATTCACCTATTGCTTGGGAGTTTTATAATATGCTTGGGAGTCATTCGGCAAAAGGTACTATGTGGGCTTTCTTTAAGGAGATTCAAGAGTCTATGCAAATAAGGTACAAAATTCCTCTCGAGATTGTGAGGAAATATGAAAAGACTATATGTTTTATGGTAGATACTGATTCATGCTTAATGGAGGCAACAAAACCTAGAACCTCATGGCTGATGCCTATGGGATATGAAGTGGATGGTTCACTTCTTGAAGCCTGTGCAGAAGACATTCTACAAAAACCTATTGATACTTTTGAGAAGAGGTTTGGCACATACTCTGAGAAAGATCTTGAAGTACATGAGACACTCACTAGACCGGGAAGAGAAAGAAAAATAAAAAAAGAGGTAGAGGAAGTGAAAATAAAGATGGAATTTACTAAAGATCAAAGTGAAGAAGCAAGAAAGAAGTCAGCGGAGCAGGAAAAGGAAATGGGAAAGGAGAAGGAAGTGGATGTGGAGGTAAATGCCCCTCCTGTATACATTCCATTTGCACAATCATTAAGGGCAAGGCAAACTAGAAGCACAACTGCTACAATAAAAAAGAACATGTTTCACCTAAGAAATCTACTCCTAAGGCAACAAAAGGCAAATTAGTAAAGAACAAGAAGAGTTCTACCCCTACTGGAAAGAGAGTAAAGAGTGAACCCAAAAGAACTTACAAAGGTGCTGATGAAGAAGATAAGGATGATGCTACCGATTCTGATGATGCAGTGAAAAAGCTTAGATCAGAAGGTGCTAAGGCAATAAGGATTGTTGAAGATGAACCTGCAATGAAGAGAACAAAGACAGATTTTGGTAAGCCACATTTCTCTGTTAATGGTGTTATTAAGAACATGACTACTTATGGGATATTGGTTCAAGTAAAAAGATATTACAACAAGTATGATGAAGATGAGAAGAGAAGAATTGAAGATGGAATGATAATATATTTGAACAAGTGCAACAGAGCACTAATAGAGATCCGAAGTGAAATACTTGATGAGTTATATGACAAACTTGATGGAAGAAGATTGACTACTTTAGAAAAGGACAAGGAGATAAGGGAAAAAGTCTTACTTCAACTTAGTCATGTATTTTCTATTGAAGAAATTCATAAGATTCTTGACTTGGCGAAGAAAGATTTCAGAAGCAAAACAAGAATTAACAAGCTCATGATAGGACAGATTGATGAGGTATTTGAGGAGACAAAAAATATTCTGACCAAGGTACTCATTGAAAATAACATCAATGTAATTCAGAAGAAGGATGATATAGAAACCATTGTTGAGAAAGTTGATTCACCAACTGTTACACCGATCCAAAGGGCAGAGGATGAACCTGATGCATACATTGGAGGAGTTCCTATTATTTTCACTGTGGAACCTTTGACAGAAAATATAGATTTGACTGTGATAGCAGATGACTGTGAGATAAAGGATATTGAAATCATCGACATTGATCAAACAATAAAAGATGTAATTGATGATGTGGAAGGAGAGAAGGATAAGGAAGAAGAGAAAATTCAAGATACAGTTCTGGACACAAATGTTATTGATAATGTAGAGATGAAAATTTTTGATGTCTCTTAGAAGATTGAGGCAAGAGACAATTTGGAAATGCAGATCATGCAAGGTCCAATTGAGTTGGACAATCTAAATGAAGATCAGTTGATGGGACTTGCTTCCATTGCTCAGGCTAAGGCAAGAGAGAGAATCCTAAAGACCAATGAAAAAGGAACCAAAAAATTATCCAGAGCAACTGATGTCTTGAATAAAATTATGCCAGATTATACACTTGATTCAAGCTTGTCTACATCTAGTCAGCTTGAGAATTATTGGATGTTGTTGACAGTGATTTTGAGACTTTAGAGAAGTCTACATTGAGTAAAATCCAAAGTGAGTTTGCTTCTAATAGATTCAATCAGTTAAATGTCATAATTGCTAATGATAAGAACTCTTTGGGAGTTGCTATTCGGCAACTAAAAGATGCATTGACTGAAGGAGGTAAAGTGTATGAGTTTTGTATCAATTATCCCATGCATGTAACTGACATTGATAAAATCCTTAAGGACAGCGAAGCCAAGACAACAGAATTATCACAAAGTTTTGATCCTTTGAAGGAAATGGCATCGATTCGTTTCAGTCAAGTGAGAACACTTAATGATAAGATTGGTTCACTTGTTACTGAGAGGAGCAGGATTAAGTGTAGGATCGGATATCCAATGAATCAGATTGTTCCAAAGCTACATATTCTATCTAGAAGTTTGAAGGAAGTTATTGCAACATTTGAGTATCCTGATGCACTTGACTTGGTTGAGGCAGAAAGCTTGGCATATGCAGTTATTGGACAGATTCAAATTTCAGAGAGCATAAAGAAGAATTGGGACACAAATTTTGCAACTCTGAGGAGCAATTTTTCAGATATATTTAAACTTTTGTAAGTATATTTTGCAAACCTATGTACATAAGCAGATGGTATAGGATTTTGGTAGATAATTTTTGAGGCGGATCCCAGCCTTTTCCATTGATGTCAATGGGGGAGAGATTCAGTGTGAAAAATCAGATGATCAACTCAGGGGAGCACAAACTTTTTGGTATTTGACATTTTGTTTGGACACTTGGTCATTTTTCGCTAAGTGTTGCCATCAATGCCAAAGGGAGAGTTTGTTGGCAAGAGACACCATTGGATACCTGGTATGTTGTCATTGATGGCAACTACACATGTCTCTTACGATCACTTAACAATTTTTGGTTATACCTAAGGCAAGAATGCATAATTGACCAAGTATGGAAAAAGAAGTACAATGTATAGGTTTTAGTATATTGATCAGTACGGACACCTGTGATCGAGCTTTGATGTGCGAAGCTAGGAGAAGATTCACAAAGGTATTATGTATCTTTGTTTAAGATCGCAGCAATTGATATTATTGTTTGATGGAGTTATGATCTTCTGAGTAGGGTAAAAGCACAATCGAGTGTCGCCTTTTAGGCTAACTCGACTGACTCGGCCCAGTCTAACACGGCCGAGTCCACATAGGCTCCACGCGGCACTGAATGGTGCCTACGTGGCCCAGTAGACTCCTGCGCGAGCCAATGTGAGGGCTAGTAGGACTCGGTTGAGTCTGACTCGGCCCAGTCAGACTCAGCCGAGTCTGCCAAGGTGGCATGCCATGTTGGCAGCCAAACCCCCAAAAACATCAAAAAATCAGAAGTTTGCACTTCTTCTCTTCCGTTCTCTGCTCAAAATATAAAATGTCAAAAAAGTAAAAGTACCCTTTTCTAGATCTCGAAACTACAATTCTGGACATACAAATTTGATATTGTTTCAATTACAAAATGTTGAACAAATTCACTAAAAACTAAATGTAGGTATATTAAGTTTTGAGAAGTCGTTGATTTGGAAAATATAAAAAAATGATAAATCAAATCATAAAAAATTTAAAATCTAATACAACACTAGAGAAGAGTCATCTTCAAAAGTATGTAATTTATTTGGTTTTTGGTATAGTTTTGATAGGGGAAATGTGGCGGGAGACAAAAACTGTTGAGTTCAAGTAAGTTCAAGTTTGAATACTTATAAATGGCAAACTATAGATCGAAAACACTTCTTTTTTTTTTTGCACTAGCTATACATGTCATCTAAAACATATTCTGAAATTGGAGGAAAAAACAATTTTTTACTTAAAATGATTTGGCGGGAAGTAAACCCTGATTTGCAGTATTTTTCAGCAAACAAAAAATAGACCTAAAAATTTCAAAAAACATATTAATTTTTCTTCAATTTTGTTTTGAAATTATAGGCATAACATTCATCCTATTTCACACATTTCATCAGTTTACATCATTTTCAAATTCTCAACAGAAATGTGACTTTTATGCCTTTGAAGTTATACAGTTTTGGTGTTGTTAACCTTTTTCCTTTGTAAAAGGGTGACGACTTATTGTGCTTTTACCCAGTATCAGATTGTTAGTGAAGAATGAAGAACAATGATATCTAGATGTTGGATCGATCAACAATCCTAACAGATCGATGATCTGATTTGTTTACTAGTTCTATTTGGTTAAGCCAACATGGTAGAAGATATTTATGATATTGATTGAGGTTAGCATAAAGTTTTGTTTATGAATTTGGCCAACATCTCACACGTTACCTATTTTATTCTTGAGGCCGACAGTGAATATGAACAACTCCGATGATCGGTATATAAGCTCGAGTTTTTGTGTTGATGAAGAGATGCGATGGTTGGATATGACTGATATATGATATATGCTATTGATGGATCTATGAGCAGTGATTGGAATATCAGATGAGCAGATTTACTTGGCACTCACATGGAACTGCACTAGCATTGTTGATGCTATTTTCAGTTCGCTTATGATTGGATTGTTATCCATTGATTTTGTATGGCAGTGAGCTTCTGAAGGTTGTATACTGTTTTGTGTATTTGAGCAGTGAGCTCTAGGTTGTAAGCCTGAATGCATGTGCATTCCCCTATTGTAGTTACACCCCTAACAGGGTAACTTATTTCTGCAGAAGTAATACTTGTGGGTTCCATCCCCACAGTGGTTTTTCCCTTTACCAGGTTTCCACGCAAAAAATATGGTGTTATGTTGTTGTGAATGCTTTGCTTATCTTTTAGTTGTTTATTGTTTATTGCTTTCAGTTTATGGTTGTGCAATCAAGTTAAAAAGTTATTAAAATCTAGAACACTGATTCACCCCCCCCCCCCCCCCCCCCCCNGATTCCCCCCCCCCCCCCCCTCTCAGTGTTCCTCAATCCTAAGAAGCCCATGAAGAGTACGATCAAGATTGCTAATATAGATCAGTTGTGTTTGAGAGAAAACTATGACGACATGGACTTCATGTTGGAAACATTGAAGGCTATAATAGCAAAGAAAGAGAATGAGCTTGAAGAAATACTTTTCTTAATAGTGGAAAAAATCATTCTTGATTGTTGGAACAAGATGATTAGACCCTTGCATCTCCCTGCATATGCATTCTCTCCCAAATATTACAAAACCAAGATACTTTATTTGCTTGGGAGAACCACAACATATAGAGACAGTGAAGTTGCTGAAGGATACAAGAAATCATTTTGAAAAATCTTCTCAAATCAAAAAGTGGTGGATAACATTAGGACTAAATTTGCAATCCTTAATTATAGGATTTGAAACTTCATCCTCTGTCAGGGGTTTGGCAACTTTAGCTACCCAATTTCCTATGTCCAGGTCAATATCCATTCTATATGTGATCTTCAGCTTCTTGGGCTTTGGGGTTTTTCCAATATATTTTCTTACCATATCCTCAAGGGGGAGATAAAATGGGACAATGTTTCATTTCTTGCTAAAAGGGCCTCTAGCAACTTAGGAGTAGTCTCAAAAGAAATTTTTCTAGGGGAAGACTATTTTGGTTTATGTTCCTCTAGCCTTTTGCGATCAAAATTCTATCACATATAAACAATTTTTATTTTATGAAATTCTTACCATTCCCTAAAATTTTTAAGTTATATTGACTTTTTCTCCTATTTCAATAGGTTGTGAATTCTTCAGCTGAATGCAATTGAACTACATACTCCTTTATCCACTCAATTAAGCATAACTAATTTGTCTACATTTATTTCAACTTGCACCTCATATCGCATACAGAATTGACAACAAGCAAGGGATAATGAAGAATTGGGATATAACCCTTGAATGTGCCAACTTAATTGCATCTACTGTAGACATGCAACATATCTAGTGGGACTGGCATTGTGGTTTCTTGTGGTTCAAATGAGGTTGAACCAAGTGATGAATTAGATCTAGATGCTTTCACACAGATTATGTTACTAGTTCTTGCTTGAAAACCTCCAATTCAGGTACAATCCACTCCTAGTTTGGATTTTGGTTCAGTTCAACAGGGGATATGGCTAGGGTGCTGTTTTTGCCTTGTAAGACGAACTCAGGCAAATCCATTTTGAATCCATTGGACTTTGATGGATTCCACATCTAACCTACGACAGTTGGTCATGTTCTTTAACTTTTTTATATTTTTTAACTGATCCTTTGTCCCATTGTACCTCACTTGGAAAATTATCCTTACACAATTCCTAGCCATGATTGTTTCAATCCAGACAATCAACCCAAATTTTTGTTCGCAGTAACAATTTCAGATCAAAGGAAGGGCCTGCAAGTATTTTATTTATCTTTCGATCTTTGTTTGGGCAGAGCATTTCAATGGGTTGATTAAAGCTATCCAAATTTCCTTGTCATAATTGTTGTACAAGGCAAAGAACACGCATCCTGCACTTGATGGAATGCACTCCAAGCACCGTGAATTGAATGTACAGCTTCTACATTTGGAAATTCGCTATGATGCATATATTTTAATTTATACTATGCTCATGTTTAAAGATTTTCAATACACTGTTTCTCTATGGATGCACAGATTTTCATATATTTATTACTGTGTAGTGGGGATTTGAAGCTTATATATAAAGAAATTTTGTATTTTTAAGTTTTAAGTTTTAACCATTAAAATATATGTTTTTTATTTGTTTATTAAGGAATGAAGTTTTAAGTATAGATATGTTATTTATTTAGGAAGGGTTTTTTTATAGTTTAAAATTTTAAATATACATATTTTGAGAATAAAATGGAATTCTGGACTGAATGAAGGTGTTGTGTATTGATGTGTGTGAGTGACTTTTATATGTTTTTGAACGGATGAACCCAACCCCAAATTTGTTTTGACTGAATCTGCAACCCAAACCAACAAACCCAAACTAGGATCAGTAACTTATGCTAAAGACAAAGATATTGATTTTTTATCGCATTTAGTATTTTCAGATTTTCTAATGCTTTCCCTTATGATAAAACATTGAGTTATCAATTGTCTCTATCACTATGGGGGAAACCTGCCAGCTCAAATGGTTGGTAAGGTTGTGCTACGGCTTTGGGCTTGTCCCATGTAGGTCCAAGGTTCAATTCTTGCCGGCCATGTTTACCCACTGGTTGCATTGTTTGAGCCCGTGCAGTCAGTCATGCATATAGAATTTCTTTGAAATTTTCTAAATTTGTCTGGGGGTGTAAATATATTAGACACCATCTACAAGTAGTCTCAATGGTATATATGAGAAGAAATTTTGTATACTATGATTTTATGAAGAGTGCAAACGGATCAATCTTCCATTTACTTATAAAGGCAAACAAAAATCATAAACTCATGAGGTAAACATAAAAGACAACAATGGAAATATAAGAAAAAGTAAAAACAAAAAAACTTCCATACCAATGGATAAACGTTTTCTACAGGTGTTCCGGGCTTTAATGCTACCGCAGGGCGCATGCCAGCATTTCTAACCCTTTTAATGACATCTTGCCAATTGTCTATAGAAAAATAGGACAAGCTGGTTTTAGAAAATTTGCCTCTCAATGCATTAAACTATGAAGATATACAACAACTAGATACTTATTTCTCAGACCACATGCAATATACCTTGTGTAACCTCCAAATGGAATGTAAAACCTGAAGCTCCAGCTTTTGCAAATGGTTCTATGTAATCAATGGGATTTGTAACCATCAGATGGCAATCCAGAAATGCCCTGCCAGCAGGTAGAATTTATTAACTCCAATTCAAAACTGAATACATACAGATAATTAAAAGGACTTGCCTAGATATGGTCTTTTGCATATAATTGAAATACGCCCATTCCTGATTCACCTGGATAAAAGACATTTGCATCAAAATTTTCACTCACTGTGTATGCTTCCTCAAGCTCTCGATAACAGGTGCTCCAATGGTAAGATTTGGAACGAAGTGCCTGCACAATATGAGTGCAGATAGGTGTTCATTAGATTCATTTTAAGTACCTAGTGTTATGGATGTCAAAGAAAATGCCAAGGTAATTAAGTAATTTTTTATCTGCAAGATAATTTGAATTATTTACATAAAGGACTGAATGCAATGTACATAGATTAAAAAGCTAGGTCCTTGGTTGTATTTGAAGAGAAAACATAGATTAAAAAGCTGAGTTGCCGGTTCAGGTTCGGGGATGGATTCAGGTTTGAGAATCCGGTTCGTGGATTCGTGAAAAAAAAAATTCCCATTATGATTCGTATGGGTTCATGTGTGTATATATATATATATATATATATATATATATATATATATATATATATATATATGCATTATATAAACAAAAAAATAAGAGAAATATACATAATTCTAAAACTAAATCATTTCATAGTATGAATCTATGCTGCTTGATCATTGATCTGTGTTCACGATTCTAAAGAAAATCAGCACATTGAATTATTGAATTACAAATGAAAATTCAAAATATAGTTCATTAAAGTTTGAAACATGATTCAATGTTCATCAATCATGAAATACTTAAGTTTTCATTTCATCAATCACTCAAATCTTCTTTTTGGAAGGTATTTGCCACTCTACAATTGATCTCCTTCGAATACAATCACCTCACTTCAAACTTGCAAGAATGAGAGCAAATGTGAAATCAAATGTGTTTGGAGGCTCCTTAATAAGGGTAGTTTTAGGGTTAGAAGCAAAGAAAATAATTAAAAAAACATTTTTTAAGTGGGTTGGACCCACTTTTTAACATGTCTGGCTGTGGATCCCTGGGCATCTGCGCAGGATCCTCAAGGTCCACGCTGGATCCAGCGCGG
>MU223784.1:678975-705499 GCA_018584345.1 Thuja plicata | reverse complement strand
CTAAGAATTTCCCTTGAATCATTGCATCTATGGAGGTAGCGCCGCTGGCAAGCTTTCATTAGGTTTGGATCCCCGTCCATTTGCTAATCTTTCCATTCCATAGGAGTAGTAGCAAAGCAGTGAGTAGCTTAGTAGTGGAAGCTTTGATGAGCGAAGTTGGAAGTGATATAAATTAAGGAGATAGATCAATTGAGTATACATTGCAAAGCTAAGTCCCATCATCATCGTGGCAAGAATCTGATATCCTTGAATGAACAACGTAAGCCCGCCTACGTGATTAACTAGCAAATCACATCAATATAACTGAGTTAGGATCGACAAGTGTAAAGAACCTTGGAGTTTTCTCATGTTCTTCATGAGTATTTACTTTTCAAGAGAGGGTTGAGTGTTTGATATCCTGTATCAAGTGTTCAATTCCTATATGTTATGTAGTGGTACAAAACTGACATCAACAGACACCTTGTGTTGTCCACTCAACCTAATGTTGCAAAAAATTGGAAATAAAATTGAGTGGATCAAAAAAATGTATGAAGATGTCCAGGAGATCTAAATGTTCGTTACAAACCACCATATGACACAAGCCATATTTAGACAATTCTTGAGATTGGAGCTCTTAAAGGTAAGTTAAATAATTTAAAATTTAAATATGTTCTAGACTTTAGTTTAGTAAACTTTCTGTGTTTTTAAATTTTAATTTGGATTTTGATTTTAATTTATTATTGTTTTGATTTTGAAATAGGTTGTTGAGAGTTGTTTTGCCTCCAACACTATTGTTTTGAGACGCGTTGTGAAGGTTAAAGAGGCATTGTCTAGAATGGTAATCAATGCTAATTGGAGCATATGGAGGTAATCTAGTAGTACAAGGGCAGCTTCCATTAAGGCAATGATACTAGATGACTCTTGGTGGGATCGTGTTGAGTACCTCCTGAGATTCACTGAGCCTACATTGAGCACGATTCGATACACTGACATGGATAGGCCTTGCTTGGGTGAGGTATATAATGGCATAGACTCCATGATTGAGGATATTAAAAAGATCATAAATGAGAAAGAGCAAGATCCTAAAGAAACATTCTTCAAGGAACTACAAAAAAACATGGTGGAGATATGATACAAAATGACCACCACTTTGCATCTCCTTGCCTTTGCATTGAGCCCCACGTACTATAGTCAGTCAGTCCTCAAGGAGAGTGCCACTATAGTTGCCCCATACAGAGATCCTGAAGTTGCCCACGGGTACAAGGCACCCCTTCGTAGACTCTATCCCGATCACATACGGCCTACGGTGAGGGCTGAATTCATGAGTTTTGCAAGCATCAATGATTGTGGTCATGAGGCTCTTCAAGACAAGAACAATGTTGATGCCATAAATGGTGGTACTTCCATGGAGAAATGTACCGGCACCTACAACCCGTTGCCATCAAAATTTTATCACAAATAAGTTCTTAACTCTTAAGATTCTAATTTCTAAATTCTTGTTGATGAATATTGAATTTATACTTTTAAATTTTTTATTCAACACTCTTAACTCTCTAATTTCAAAATTGAAAATCTTGATAGGTTGCTAGTTCATCAACATCCAAGAGGAACTGAGCACATACTCCTTCATCCACTCAATAAAACGCAATAGACTGAATTCCAAGAAGGCGGAAGACTTGGTCTATGTACATTCAAACTTGAGGCTCATAAACATCATTCATATGGAAATCCAAATAAGAAAAAGTCATTTCAAAGTATATTCCTATAATAGTCTCATTAGGAATTTGTTGAAACATTTGCAAACCACAGTCTCAGGGTTGCTCGCTCTTATATTGGGAGAGAATGGAAGGTTGGTCACCATTCCATCCCCCAATTCACCTTGGAGGCTGGTCGATCTCCAAGATCAAGCCCAAGAGCATGGAAGGCCAGTCTTCCACTCCACCTATTAGCCCATGAGCATGGAAGGTTGGTCTTCCATTCCATCTCAGGGTAACTTCCTTGATAAGAGTCGGTCTTCCTTCATCTCTCTGAACTCAAAAGGCTGGTCATTCTTCCTATTTGTGATGTGTTTCTCTAAATTCCAAATAGACTATTAAACAAACCCTTTAACACATATTCATAATACAAGAAGCATTCAGATTACTCACAAAGATTATTAATTTCTACAAATATTACTATGGCATGAACACATACATACACACCTCTAATTCAACTTTGTTCACAGAATTTATCCTTAATCTATTTGTTGCTATTGGATATTTACTTCTGCTCTTAATTCAGATCTGATTTCTTATTTTCCTATCTGCTTGTTCTTGATCATTACATGATGCCCTTTACAAATGAATTGATCTCTTTTTATATCCCTCATGGTGGAGTGGATCGTCACAACCATATTAATGTAAGAACCCTCTCTGGTTCTAACTCTGACAAGCACTGAATTGTTTCAATTTTGGTTGTTTGTTTTGATGAATGTGGTATATTTGCAATGTTTGATATGACAATATAATGCAGCAAATAAAAGATATTGAAATAATAATTTTCCAACTCAAATCTGAAATTGCATTAAAAATACACAGCTGAAAATTCCAGATTTTTATACCAGCTTGAATACTCAGAATTTTGACAATATATTGACAACCCAGTTCATTAAATAACCCCTATTATCTAAAACAACAATACCCAAAAAATCTAGGAGTTACAATTAATGAACTCATAGATAATAGATGCCTGGAAACCCTCTGAAAGGATGAAATTGCTGGGGATATCTATTTGTTACAAGAAACTAAATTGAATCTAGACAAAGCCATTAGTTTCCTGCGCTATTGCAATTCCTTTGAAGGTTATTTTCAATCGGCTAATGGCTCGGCTGGTGGATTGGGCATTCTTTGGAATCCCGTCACAATAAAGATGCAGGATCTAGATAGACATGACAATTGGATCTTTGTCAAAGTGAATAGTTTGGTTGATAATTCTCATTTTTTTCTTTTCAATATCTATGGACCCATTAGAACGGAGGCTAAACAACAACTTTGGGCAGAGGTGTCAAGTAAAATCTCTGGACTTCCAGAGCAACATCTGGTGCTTGCAGGTGATTTTAATGCTCTGTTGGATGTGGATGAAAAATTGGGAGGCCTCAGGATGCCGAATCAAGTGATGGAAGACTATAAGGATTTTGTCTCCCGTCGTCAACTTTTTGATGTGGTTCCAACCAACGGAAGATTTACGTGGACTAACAGGCGATCCAACTTTGCCAGAATTTCAGAGAGACTTGACCGATTTCTGATTTCTCCTTCCTGGTTGGAATCGGATATTTATTTGGAATCCAGTATTCTACCCTCGTCATTATCAGATCACTTTCCGATACAGATTTGTCTTAAGACAAAGCAAAAGAACAAACATGGCAGTTTCAGATTCCAAAATATGTGGTGGAGAGATAAGGATTTTTTAACAAAGTTGGAAAAATGGTGGAAGGAAAGTGACATCTTTAAAGGTACTGCGAGTTATACTTTTATCAGGAGACTCAAACTACTCAAATCAAAGATCAAAGAGTGGAATAAAATCTCTTTTAAAAACATTTTCCAAGAGAAAATGAGGGTAGAATCGGAATTGGAGGCACTGAATTGTACAGTAATCAATGCAGGTATGTCTAATATTGAATTTGAAAAAGAAAGATCACTAAGAAATGAATTGGCAGAATTATTGCTCAGGGAAGAAACCTACTGGAAAGATAGATCTAGAGAATTGTGGATTCAAGATGGAGATACAAATACAAAGTTTTTTCACGCTTCTGTCAAATCTAGAAGAGTGGCAAACAGTATCAAACAAATTCATGATGAACAGGGAGTTGCTTCAACTCTGCTTCGGAGATTGAACAAATTGCTATCAGACATTTTCAGGATCTTTTAGGCTCAACTCACAACCCGGATCTACAACAATCTCCACTTACTCTGGCAACTTTAGAGAGAGTTGTCATGGAGGAAGACAATTTTATGCTCATGCAACCTTTTACTTTGCTAGAAGTTAAAAAAACCACTTTTGATAATCCCCCATACAAAGCGGCGGGTCCAGACGGTTTTCCCTCTGAATTTTTCCAAAAGTGTTGGGATTTTATGGGAGAAGACATTTTTAAGGTGGTTGAAGCATTCAAAAAAAAGGGTCGATTTGTCAAAGAAATGAACAATACGGTTATCGCTTTAATTCCGAAAAAGCAGGATTGCACTACTATGAATGAATTTCGCCCCATTTCCCTATGCAATGCCATATACAAAATTCTGTCAAAAGCTTTTGTGAACAGGCTTAAGACCATATTAAATAAGATTATCTCAGCTGAACAACACGGCTTCGTTCCAGGACGGGAGATTGTGGATAGTATTCTTCTAGCAGGAGAGTTGATTCATAGCCTTAATTCTACAAAACAAAAAGGTATGATCGTCAAACTCGACGTTAGCAAAGCATATGACAGAGTAAGATGGCCCTTTCTCTGTGTAGTCCTTACAAAACTAGGCTTTAATCACAAGTGGATTAAGTGCATCTCTTTTTGTCTATCCTCGGTTCATTTTTCTCTATTTGTTAATGGTTCGATATGTGGTTTTTTTCAAGCTACTAATGGGATTAGGCAAGGCGATCCCCTGTCTCCATTCTTATTTGTTATGATGACAGAAGTGTTGGGTAGATACATTAAGCAGCAGAACTACCTTGGTAAATGGAAAGGAATTTCGGTCCACAGTAGACTTGCTCCATTTACACATTCACAGTTCGCGGATGATGCAATTCTCTTTGGGGAGGCTAACATCAGGGAGGCTGCAACCATTAAGGAAGTTTTGGAGATCTATGAAAGAGAAACAGGACAAAGTATGAATATATCTAAATCAAAGGTTTTCTTCTTGAACACCTCTCGAAGAAACAGAATTCTCATATCAGGTATTTTGGGCTTTGCTCAAGGATCTTTCCCTATTACATATTTAGGGATTCCTCTCTATACAGGTCGTGTAGACCCCAACTTATGGGAAGAGATCATTAACAAATGCAGGAAAAAGGCCTCACTATGGCAAAATAAATGGCTCTCGCAAGCAGGCAGAATCCTCATGGTTAAATCTGTTCTATTTGCAATTCCAATTTATTATCTGTCAGTGTTTAAACTGCCGAACAGGGCATGGCAGGGTTTGGATAGTATATTCAAGAAATTTCTGTGGGAAGGGTCAAAAGAAGTTAAAAAGATCCCTCTTATCAGTTGGGACACAGCTTGCCTGGCGAAAGTTGACGGGGGGGCTGGTCTGAGACAAACAAATCTGCAAAATACCGCACTGGGAGCAAAATTGGTGTGGAAAATTTATTCAACACCAGAGAAGCCGTGGTGCCAAGTTATGAGGGCCAAATATTTAGACTCTTGGGCATCGGAAAGAATCCTAACAATAGCAAATGCTCCCAGAGGTTCTAATTTCTGGAAACATATTTGGAATAGTAGGCATTTAATCACAGATCATATTTCTTGGAAGATAGGAAATGGTCGACTAGCTAAATTCTGGAGGGACTCTTGGAATGGTGAGCCTCCAATAGAATCGTTTTTTATAGATAAAGATTGGATTCATCAAATGGAAGCCAGGGAAGGACCGATGGTTGCAGATTACATGGATACTCTAGGTTGTGGCCCCACGATGGTAAAATGGAGGAAGTTAACTTCTTCGTCGGTGGAGAATGACATTATTCTAGAGGAGATTTTAACAAATAGAATCGTTCTCCATTCAACGGACGAGGATTCGATCATTTTGTCAGCATCCAAATCAGGAAGTTATAAGGTGCAATTAGGCTTCGAACTTCAGAGGAAGAGGCAATCTGATGCGAGGTGGCCTTCTAATCTTTGCTGGGGGAAAGGGCCCTTACCGAAGGCAGGTGCCTTTTTGTGGATAGCCATGCATGGTAGGATCCTCACAGGCAATAGATTGAAGTATATCGGGATTTCTGGGCCGCATTGGTGCATTCTGTGTAAACAATCAGAGGAATCGGTGGATCACCTACTGCTATGGTGCCCTTTTACTAGTAGATGCTGGGATTGGTTGCTAGATAAATTACAACTATCCATAACCAGGAATCAAACGCTCTGGGATTTTCTGCTAGCTTGGCTGACGGAAGGACAAAAATCTAAATGGGGCTTGATGTGGATTATATGTCCTTCGATTTTGGTTTGGCACATATGGAAGGAGAGGAATCGGAGAATTTTCAGAGAAATAACTTTAGAACTTCAGCAGGTCATATTAGGGATTGAGACAGCCATCAGAGAAGTAATTATTTCTAGGTCGTCGGGTCATCTTTTCATATTTCAGACCAAGTGGGATTCAGATATGGAAAATAGATGGAATCTTAAGCATATCGGGGACCGTAGAATTAAAAAACAAAAAGGACTAAGGAAGGACACGATCTGGCAGACTCCGCCGGCAGGTTGGTTCAAACTGAACTTTGACGAAGCATGCAGAGGGATTCCTGGTGAATGTGGAGCTGGAGCCGTCGTCAGAGATGAGCAAGGACAACTGATGTTAGGCATTTCTAAATACGTTGGGATCGGACCTAATAACATGGCAGAGATATCAGCGCTAGAAACAGGACTACAGTACTGCAGGAATCGAGGATTTGACAAATTGATTATAGAAGGAGATTCGCAGATTATTTTAAACGGGGTTTCGAAAGAACGCTTTAACAATTGGAAGTTAGACGCGTGGATCCCCAAGATCAAAGAGGCCTTGCTAAATTTATCAGCCTACAGAATCCAGCATGTGTTCAGAGAAGGCAACAAGATAGCGGACTTCCTGGCTAACATGGGGATAGACATCAAATCGGAAAAATGCTTCGATAGCCAGGTACAGATACCGCAGGATTTGCAAGTACTCCTAACAACTAAACATATTTCTAGCCCGAGAACAGGCATAGGATAGACCTGTTTTTTCCTGAGATTTGGCAGGAAACAGCAGAGTACATAGCTTCAGTAGATTCCCTCGTGACATGTCCTTCGAATCACTCATGGAGTTTTTATCGTAAACAAAGAACGTTCTTATCCGAATTTAAACAACTATATAGGAGGGGTCGAGACCGCTGGTAGGCCAAAGCAAGATGGCTTATTTGGGCATTTCATGCAAATGCAGTTAGGCCGAGTGACTGGAGGAGACTCCAGAGATGCAAATAAGCCGTATATTCTCCCAAGCAAATGAGCAAGAGCAGGCTACGGTGGTGATCCTGCTAGGTGGCGATTACTGGACTGGAGGACATGTTCACAATGGCAAATTGGTTCGCGACCTCTTTCTGTCGATCATACAAGTGCTGGGGCATGCGGCATATGTCAATGGAATGGTTCGCAGGATGATCAAAGAGGAGATGTACCACGAAGTTTCCCAGGCGCTGGACCTGTTGAATCTGAGCGTTAACATTGGCGGACTGATGAACTACTTTTGCTTCAAAGCAAAAAACAAGAAGACCTTGATGAAAAAAGCTTGGACCATATTCAAAAAATGCATTGTGGAGGATTTTGATATGGCAAAATTTGAGGCCTTCTGTGGAGAAAACGAAGCACTGTTCCCGGAAGAGCTGGTTTCTAGGTTGACAGATATCGGTAATGGCATAGCATATATGTATAACTAAGTTAGGTTTTATATTTTCGTTACTTTCAGTTATGATCTGTATGAGGGGTTTCCTCTACATAAGTATGTATTTTCTCTATTTTATGCAATAGAAAGGGTACTGCCCCCTTAGGCAGAAGCTTACTTAAAAAAAAAAAACTTTGAATTAAGAATAAATAACTCTAAAGTTAAAAGCTTCATGAAGACACTTTTCACTTAAAAGGCTTCTTCAACACACCTTTCACTTAAAAGCATCGCTTTTAAGACTTACGATTATATTTCATGTGAATTAATGATTAAATAATAATTTGGCCACTAAAATAACAATAACTCCCAAAATACTTATCCTTTCAATATGTCGTCTAAAACAAGTCACACCTAATATTTCCCCACGTGACCAAATGCACTTTCCAAAAATAGAAAGGGTCCTTCTCGATCAACCTCAGACTTACTATAGATAGTAAGTATATGAAACTAAGCCCAAACAAAGTCTAATCTGAGCCAAACGAAGACCAAACTGGAACCTGCTTAATTGGGGACATTACAATTAACATCCCACCCTTTACAAGGGACACACCTCTCAACCCAAGCACTACTTGGCTTAAAGTAACGCGCATGCCAAAATGTAAACTTTGTTTAGTTTTAAGTTCGCCCTTTTATTAATCATATTCCTTTAATTTTGGTCAGCCCTTTTGAATTAAGGATGTTTATCATCCTGGGTTGGCCCCTATTTTGCTGATAAGTGTATTCTTTATCTTAGGTTGGCCCCCTATATGGAGGGTTGGCATTATATCCTTTGCTCGAGTTTGGTATAAAAAGGGATGAGATTGCTTTTTAGATTGGTGGAGCATGAACCTTAACTAGAGATGGCGCCTAACTTCCGTCAATCAAAGATTGATGAGAGGAGTTGTATTTGTGTACCTCAAGTCAAGGTGCAACATTACACCAACATCCCCCCATAAGTGCAACTTAGAAGGAAAAGAAAATGAAGAATGAGAAATGGATCAACAAAACAAACCATATCAAGTAGCAAGCACACTTATATAACTCTACAATGAGAGAGAATGAAACACCCCCATCCCTCCCCACCCCCTCCAAACCTAAGAGAATAAAGAGAGAGAGTAGGTAGCCCAGACAATATGTAATGCCTCCTACACCTAAGAAGGAAAGATGATATAGCAGGCCAAAGAAGATCCTTGTGCACTGAAAAACTTTCCTTTCCTTTAAAAAAAGTGGGCCCATAATTGCATATAGAGGGCCTTCCCAATCTGAAAAGGAAAAAGAGCAAAGAAAACACAAGATGAATGTCTCTAGTAACTACGAGTCAATCCTCAAGTTGGTGATGAGAGATGCCAAGATCAAATCAGGTGTCTTAAGCCTAGTTGATAATGGTAGAAAATCAAAACACCATACAGGAGGCATAACGAGTGCCAAAAAGATGGAGATGCACTTATAGAAACACTACCATCAAAGACGAAAAATGAAGCCCTCAATGGTATCCTCCAAATCTATAAGGTAGGACACACAAAATAAATACTCAAGAATCGTCAAGTACTTGTCCAAGAGAACTCCTTTTGGAAGAGAAGGATGGTATTGTTGCACTGAATCACAAGAAGCTCCATAAAACAACATTGAACTCAACAGAGGGAACTAGTGATGGTGGAATCTTAGTGCATGTCATTGGACCACACTAGTCATTCACCAAAAAGTCCACGTCAGATGATTTAGTATGAATAAATGATAAATCTGCCATTGTTAGAGTAGAGGATTACTCAACCTCAAACAACTTAAGTCTCTAGAGGTGGAGGGGAAACACAAACATTCATAGGTACCGGACTGTCTATGAGTCAAGAACAAAAAGGATTGGAGGATCATAAAGATCTTCAGTCATTTCTCAAATTTTGGTCCAAAGAGTGTGGAAGCACTCAAAATGCCAAACAAACCATCTTTTACACTCATCAACATGTAACCCAATGAATCCCACGATATAGTTATTGCTCTCATCCCATTAATCCTTTTGATCTTCAACAATTGGTTTGGAAACTAGTTCATAGAGAAAGGTCAAAAAATCCGTAGTCCCAAGATATTTAAAGATCTCAACTAGCCAAATCTTATAGTTCTTTGTACATAATATGACAAATATTTATACATGATTAAATCTTCACAATAGATCAAATAAGAGACCGCACCAGCAAAAGCAATGAAAAACCAGAGAAGCAACCCCCCACAATGGAACTTTATATCAATTCGTTGGAGTACAAAATGCCCAATGCCAAAAAACCCCAACAATTAATAAGTTTTGTGATTACAATGCATAAGCAAGTGAGAGTTTGAAGCTATAATTACAATCACCCTCCTCACAATCAAAATAAATAAATAGCATTTGATTTAAGGCTCAAAGAGAGCTTTTTGATGCATATAAAAGTTAGAAAATCGACAAATTGGGCAAAAGATATGCATGTTCTTTATGCAAGGTGCTTGATGAGGTAAACAGTACTAGAGCAAAATATGGGTGAACCATTGAAAAGCTTGCTAAACTTGGAGGAGCTATCAAATTTGGAGGGTCACCAAATCTTGCTGCTAAAAAAATTCCAAGTTTGATGATAAACTAAATTTGTTGCTGAATGTAGTGATCCTGCTAAGTTTACAGGAGCCTACTAAATGTGCTGCCAACTGAGCGAGAATCGAGAGGTGGTTGTACTATGCAGGCAAAGGTATCTAACATACCAATTATTAAATGTCATGCCCTTTGTAAATAAGTGTGTATACATCTACTAAAAAAATGCCTGTCTAGGCGCATATATGCTTTTTGTTTTTTGTTTTGAATTTTCAAAAATTAAAAACAATATGTTTTTACACGATGGTACCAGGCTTGCATGCTAGGGTAAAAAACAATTGTCTTTTGCTGCAATGTCAACAAAATCTTCACCACATCCTTGTACCTGTTGCAGAAAAAGATCCTAGGAACTGATGAGAAAGACAAAGGAAATTACAAGGAACATTTTAAGTTCCTCACTGAAGATTGGTCCAATGTCCTCCACCAAGTTGGCAGCGAATTCAAGGATGTCTGCTAGGGATAAATTTCCTTTAGTTTTTCCTGTTGATGCTGTTTATGGCCCTAGGTGGCCCTATGTTAAGACTTTTAATAGTTCAAATGTTGTTAATGTTGTTTATGGCCCTAGGTGGCCTTATGCTAAGACTTGAATTAGTTTAGATAGCTCGCTGGAAAAGGGTTCCAAAGGTAAAACTCTCTTTTTTGGTGATGCTGCTAATAGTTAGTTTTTTTATGTTAGTAGGCTGTTAATGTGCTGCTATTGTTAATGCTGTTAACTTTATGCCCTTTGGGCTGTTGTTTATAGCTTTTAGGGACAGGCTGACAGCAACCTTGTTTTGCTGCTTATTAATATCAAAAACAAAATTGGACAAATATATAGTCAATCTATAGGTTTTGACACCTTTTGGATGCAATGATACAGTCCATTTTGCTCAAAACTGCCTCACAATGTGTGTAGTTCACAAAAGACAAAAAATGTAGGCAACCAAAAACTGAAAAAGAATGACCTGCAGGAGTCCAATTTGGATTGAACAAAATTCAACCCTTAGTATTTCAGATGCTTTGGATGAAAAGGTGAGCTTTGACTAGACCCTAGAATTGCTGAAAGCTGATCTATCCACCAAAGTTTCAATTTGAAACCCCAAATCCTTAAAGGACACGAACAAGCCCTGTACACCAATAGGGCTCTAATACCATGTAAGATTCAATGAGAATCCAAACATGTGAACCTAGATCTAGGTCAATGAACAGAAGTTGCACACAGTACATGCGAAGAACAAATTATGAAGGATGCCAATACCAACTATATTCCAATATCGAGGATGTGAAATAGATAAAAAACAAAAATTTGCTTATAAACATGCATAAATAAAGAAGATGACATGTCCAATAGGTCACAAGCTTAATTCACAACACTCCCAATTAGGAAGTGAGTTAACTAGATCTAAGATAGAGGTGATCTTGATTGAACAAAGGTGGCAACTAACTAGCATCAATCAAGGATTGAGGAGATATTGGCAGCACTTGTGTACCTTAAGGAGGACATATTATTATCTACCTAAGTAAGAATACTTAAATATTCCTAATATCTAAGCTTGCTTATTAATTGGCCCAATATTACACGCTTACTTTGATTGCTTTCTTTAGGTTTGGAATGAATGTCAAATATCGTTGCTCTCAGTATTGAAGAAAAGGTTATTTCAAGAAAGGAATATCATATGTGTTATGGCTGTTGTCTTTCAAGATATAATTCCCTGTGATGAATGCTACTGTACCAAAACTGTCAAACACAAATAAAATATGCAAAGATGTCCAGCAGAAATCCCTTCTTGTGCATATGTACTTGTAAAACAAAGGATATCCACTGTAACTCTCCTCTATTGGTTACGCAAAACTTCAGACAAAAGAGTCACGGAAGAAAAAAAATATAAAACATTTAATTTTCTAGTTGTTAACTCTTTAAAACATTCTCGGTATATGGAGGCAAAACACAGTATGACCAAATAAGGACTCATTCTGTTTGAAAGATTGTATTATAATCGCAAGTCTCACAAACATTCAGACCATAGAGATACAGATCGGGGGCAAATTCAGTGCATACATGGCTTATGTGCGTATAAAGTTATAAACTGATAAAAAATTGCAAAAAATGGTTATATCATTTACTCCTGGTTGTGTCTTGTTGTGAAGTGAAGCCAAGAGGTCCCAAGTGCAAACATATTCTGCTTTCTCCTTAGGCAAAGGCAGACATAGAATATTTTAGAAACGATAAAGGTGGCATCTTTTCTGATTCAAATAATCAATGGCCAGTGTCCCATCAAGCAGGATGGGATTAAGTGGTAAATCGTTGAATCTTCATAGCAGGGCCCCAGGTAAAATCTCCAGGACATGTCATTTGAAAGTTAGTAAAATACAACATCCTGCTCTGGGTATAGTGCACCCCAACAGACAAGGTCAAGTAGGGAACTCGGATGAAAGAGCTACCTCCCAGTCAGGGTGTTTAACCCAAAGTTTACCCTGTTATGTTAAATCGATGTTGTATTAAACAGAGGAGATGAAAGTTCCTTATATAGAATTACAAAGACGATGTTTTTAAAAGAAACAATCGTGAATTAAAGACGAAAATAGAAACTACCTAATAAACTAAAGACTAACTAAGATAACCATTAAAGAAATATTATAATATTCTAATACCCTCCCTTAATGATCATTGTCTAACTGCTGTCTTTTGGTCACAAAATTTTCATAAAATACCTCCAACGATAAACAAATTTCTGGAAAAAAAATCCAAATCAGAAAAGGCTCAAATTTTTCTTAAAATATTTGCCAAATTTTATGAAATCTCATCGATATGCTCTATACCATGTTATGCTAAATCCATGTTGTATTAAACAGAGGAGATGAAAGCTCCTTATATAGAATTACAAAGACGATGTTTCTAAAAGAAACAACCGTGAACTAAAGACGAAAATAGAAATTACCTAATAAACTAAAGACTAACTAAGATGACCATTAAAGAAACATTATAATATTCTAATATGCCCTACAATGAAAGTTCAGCAGGCAAAAGGCAAAAAGAGGCATATCATGTGGATAGAAGGGTACAACTACATCTTGTTTGTAAATTAAACAAGATATCAAATGGAGTTATCAGTTTGTTTTTCAGTTCCATAACCAGCTCAGACACAATAAAATAAGCTTGTTTCTCCAAGGAAGAAACAAGCATAAAAAGACTGAAAAATCCCAAAACTCATGTTTTAGAGGCATCTTCTGTCATTTGATCACCACAATATTAGGAAGTTATTCCGCTCTTCATCATCCTCCTACTCTCGCCTCCCATCTCCTCTCTCCACTTCCCCCAAAAATATTACTAAATTAATTAAAAATACACAACAACATTCAATATAAGAAATGCAAAATTGAACTTTTTTATATCTATCAAAGAAAAATGTTATTTCCACAGTTCATGAATAAGTTAGAAAGAACTCCTGGAGTCACAAACCGTGTATAGGTTTTTCATCCACATTTTGAATTACACTCTATGATCCAATCGAGAAGAAGATAAAAATCATCCCACACCACCTCTCCAATTCTCAAATAAAAATCCAATAATAAATTAATTGAAAAAGCACCATCCCAGATCAATATTAGTTTTCTCAAATGAAAAGACTGAAAAAACTGGAATAAGCAAATGGAGAACAAGTGAAGGAAATTTCAAACATACCATGATGTCCATGTGCAGCCAATCTGCACCATTTTCCATCATATACTTGGCCTCAGAAGCTAGATTTGCAAAGTCCGATGACAACATTGATGGAGCAATCTTCGGTGTAACACCCATCTGTGCACTCTCTCCCATCCCAATTCTAATACACCAATACCCTCAATGCAATTCGATTCGTTCTACAACAGCTACACCCACGATTCAATTTTCGCCCTCAATTCAATACCTTTGTTAAAAAAACTCCACCCACGTATCAAATCTGATAAGAAACCATCACTTAATATAGCTTCAGACTTACAATGGCGAAAGAATGTTGAAAATATTCCCTTACTGCGATTGTTTATTGTAATGAATAGTATGGTCGATAGGCTCCAGCCAAATTTGACCAACCCTCTGTGCCATATGGAATTTGTAATTGAGAATATGATCGCTTTGTTATGAGATTGAAAGGCCGTCTTCAACTACTTTTGGTTAATTCACCAACCCGAACCATCCCAATACTCCCAAATATGAACCATAGCAACATGAACTACATTGGATCTTCTCTTCATTTATTTACTTAGTCTGAATTAAATGGAGGGTTGAGTTAAAAAAATCTCTCCCTAAGTTTAATAAGATAAAAATTTACAAATGAAATCTTATCTCTCAAAACATTTTGAGACAAAATTTATCATTTTAAAATTTCAATAATCAAGTCTTTATCTATTAGGTCCATTCAAAAATCATTGTAGGTTGTTTTTTAAAAAGGAGTTACAATAAATGATATTATTTCATAGAGTCGAGGAGATGAATTTATATATAATATATTAATCTTCTATAACTTCATTCTATTTGTATAAATCACAAATTATTTTGGTAAATTTGTAAAAAAATTGTGAATAACTTTGATTAATTCTTCTTAAGCTATCAAAAAGTTTTCAAATGATGCACAAGCTTTGTAAGACTTTTTTTTTTTTTTCCAAGTTCCGAAGTTATTTTAAGATTTATGAAGATTGTTCATAGCTTTATTTAGTTCTTTTGAAATTATCTAACAATTTTAAAGAAAATAAAAAGGATAAGGGAAGGAGAGAAAGGGTTAGAGGAATAATGTTTCTAGTGATTACACAAATATCCTTCAAGAATCATGAACGAAGACCTAAATCAATATATGTTTCATCAAGTTAATTTACAATTGCACACATATGATGTAAATCTTTAAAGAAAACTAATCAAACTAAGAAATGATCAAATACACCCAAAAATTAGCACAATCATTTGATATTTAAAAAAAAAATGATACATTTATAGCTATTTATGATTTACAATTAAGAGATGACCTTCAATTGGCCTTAAATTCACATAACTTTTCAAAATGGACAACTTATTTCACTAACCTTGACAAAAAGCCATGAAGTGAACAAAGGTTAATAATTCTTTAACCAATTGTCTAACAGTAATAGATGTTTTTTTTATCCCCTAAAAAATATGACCCTTTTATAGCCACACAACACCAATAGTTTGTTGCAAATTAATGATTCATGTTTCATCAAAATCTTAGAAAATGATAATTCAAAATGGTGGCATATTCTTTTAGCATCAACAACTTACAATTGGTAGGCTAGAATATTCTTGGAGAATTGGCATATTTGCATTGAAACTGAGATGTAGTTCTCTATGGATTTAACTGTTATAGACATACCAATAGGCAACTATTAAAGCATGCATTTATGTTGCATTAGGCGCATTCAATATTGATAAGTAAGGAGATATTTTTCACAGCAGGTCAAATTGTAATATTGCTAGCAGGATTCAATTGTGTATTTTTTGAGTCCAACTCATCGACTCATATTTCATGAGTATTGGTTAATAGGAACCCATTTCTCATAAGAATGAATGGAACACTTAGTAGTCATTGCATCTAGGTGATGCTCACAAAGATTAAGCATTGGTCATTCCAAGGAGGTCACTCATACCTATACGACTCCAACTAAAGCACACTTAACCATGGAGTTTCCTCCAAGGTTAAACCCACTTAGCTTGCTAACCCATTTCCAAAACCTTTAGAAAGTGTTGTGCCTTATGAACCATTTATTATAGAGCCCCTTTAGCTCATCAATTGATAAAAGTAAGGAGATATTTTCCACATCAAGTCAAATTGTGATATTGTTGTTAGGATTCAATTGTGTTGTTTTTTAGTCAAACTTGTTGACCCATGTTTCATGAGTGGTGGTTCATAGGAACTCATCTCTTATAAACATGAATGGAAAACTTAGCACTCATTTCATCTAGGTGATGCTCACAAAGGTGAAGCATTGGGCCTTCCCAGGAGATCAACCATCCCAGTATGACTCCAAGTCAAGTGCGCTTAACCATGGAGGTTTCCTCCAAGGTTAAAACCACTTAGCCTTCTACCCTATTTTCTATCAAATCGATGAAATTTAGAAGAAGATTAGGAACTATTTGTGGTCAAATGGGAAATGCAATAAGAAGCAATATTTGGTTAGATAGAATTGGTGTACTATGGAAATTAAATGGGGAGTTAGGCTTGAAGGACTTAAGGATTCAAAGAATGGCCCTAGCAGTAAAATAAATCTTCAAAGCCATCAAAGGCAATGAACCTTGGAATTTTTTAATGTGGCATAACACCAGCATGGATGTCTCAAAGAAAGCCAAGTCCTAGAAGGATCTATTGCAAATATGACATGTTAGTTTTCATTGATGTCAAACTTGTTGGAGGAAGTATTAGTTGAAGACTTGTTAGAAGGATGATGTGTTGATAGACCTATTGGTATCTTGTCAATGTTGTTGTATTCAGATCAATCAATTAATTTTGCGTGGCCATAATCATGATAGTAATTACTTGAATAACATGCATCTTTTACATGTGTTCCCTGGGTCCAAAAGATGTTCTTACAATAACTTTTGTCATGCTGCAGATACTACTGTTGTGATGATGGATTTTGTATCTACTCTCTTATTGTGCTCTGGTCTGTATCAGAATGTTGTTTTGACTTTGTGTACCTTCAGTGTGATATCACTACTTACCAAGTGATGATTAATTTGGTATTGGAGTTGCTTTCCATTTGTTGAGATGACATTGATTTCATTCATCCCTAGTATGACATTAATGTCTGGCTTCTTTAATTGTAGAAGACTAAGATGATGATTGATGAAGAAGATTTGAGAATGTTCAATTGTGAAATTTATTGATCTGGTGGAGCTACCTCTTAGTATTTGCAAAATGATGTTTTGTTTTGTTTATACTACTTGTGGTAACACCTATATTACAATTAAAGACAAGTTTTATGCTATGATAAGCAATGTTCTCTGCTAGACCAGTCCATAGTATTCATGGTATTATTTAGATACGTTTGGAAATAGTGTTGTTGGATAATATTCTCACTTGATCATACAATATATTTTTTGGTTTTATTTGTGGTTTGCAAGAGAGATTTAATGTTATATACTTAATATGTTTAGTTATGTTGTATTTTTGTGTGTCCAAATGTACTACCTTACTTGGGATCAATATTTTGGTTTGAACATGTCTTACGAGTGATGTTGGGTTGTTATTTTGGGTCTCTACTATTTTGGGTCTCACCTTGGTGTGTGGAGATCTCCATGCTTCATGAGTGGTTTGGAAGAGTTTCCTTGGTCGACTAATTCTACAATCTTGAATTTCCTATTCACATGTTACATTTTAATGATGGCCTTGGCTGATGTGCGAACAGTTGGATCTATCTTAGAAGAGTGTGATGAGATATATTTAGGTCCTCTCTTTATCTTGGGTTGGACCACTCCATGTATCTTGGGCTTGAATGACCTATTTTATGTAATAATGTTTTATCTTGATTGAGGCCAACTTGATGTAAAGGTTTTAATGATCTATATTATATTTAAGGAATGCAATTTATGGGTAGTGTAGAGTAGAAGTGTGTGGTGAAGTGTGGAAAAGTGGAAGAGAAAATTGTGTAAGAAAGAGAAGAGAAAGAAGATATGTGGATATATAGCAACCTAAGCATCAAAGAGATGCATTAAAAGTTTGGTTGTTGCTAACTCATTTTCAAGAGATACTTATTTCATTTCTAAAGTCCATGGTGTTGGTTGATAGTGAGTCTTTTAGAAAATCATTTTGTATCTTTCTCTAAAGTTAGTGGACCTTAGTTGTAAGACTTGAGCAGTGAGCGCCCATTCAGGGGCTTTGTAGGGCTAAACCTATTACAGGGGATCATACCAAAATTCAATGGCTTCCACCACCACCGAGCTGGATCAAAATCAATTTTAGCAGAGCTTCAAAAGGGAATCCAGGCCCTTCAGGAGTAGGCTATGTGGCAAGAATCAGAGCATGGAGATATTGTGGCTTTGGGTGCTTCGTGCTTGATGGATGGAACTAATAACATTGTGGAATTCCAAGCGGCACTTGGAGCAGACCGAATGGCAAACACCTTAGGGGTGCAAAATTTGATTTTGGAGGGGGATTCTTTGTTAGTCATCAATGGGCTAAAAAAAGGTGAAATGGAAGCATGGTATCTAAACCAATACATCCGAAGTATACAAACTATACTCAGTAGGATCTCAGAGGTCCAAATTAGCCACGTATGACGAGAAGCCAATGACCTAGCAGATTTACTCTCAAATATAGGAGTAAGGAGGCCATGTAATGAGAATAAAGAATTCATGGAAGACTTTAGTAAACTTGAAACTGGATGGGACTAGATGATGCAATTGGATTTGTGCCTTGGGACTTTAAAACATCAGCTTTTATGACAATGGGAGCGCGAGTAATAATCACAAGGCGATCTTGTGTACTTCAAGCTTTTGGCGTGTGAATGAGCCCATTTGAATTAGTCAACTTTCTTGGAAACAAGGCACCATGGGAAGACAAGTGGCAGTGCTCGGTTTTGCATGAGGTTGAATTGATGGAGTGACAGTTTTGGCATCATTCCATAATGAATACTCAGTACTCCCTCCCTCTTTTGCACAAGGCCAGGGTATTTGCAAGATGTCTTCATGAGCTCTCGTACGAAGATCAATTATTGTGACAACCTTCTTGAGGGATGAAGCTAAGGAATGCCTCTCTTTAAAGCAAGAAACTTTGGGAGCATTCTGCACCACAGCAAGCGAAAGCTGAGAGCAGAGAGAAATTTGGGTTGACAAAGGGAGGCTGTGTTCCACATTCAAATTAGGGTGGAAGGTATTGGTGGTCATGGAGGCAAACTTCTCACTTCATTCTCCAAATCAACTTCCCACATTTTGGGATGAGATTACGACACACAGGCTGGGCAACGTCTTTCATTTTGACGACCAAGAGTTTTTGGAGGCACTGTCAACAATATTTGGGGAAGAGTTTCTCAACTTTGAATGGAGGTTGCGGACCAATTTGGACATCTCCTCCCTGTTCCTGGCTCTTGGCCTCATGGTTAGGAACATGAAGACAAAGACTCTCTAAGTGGAAAAGCAATGTCTGGAGCCCAAGTGGTCGGTTGGCATGGAAGGTATCGTGTTGTGTTGGGTGTGGGGCTCAAGATGACGCATGGCCCATGGTGTTCGATTGGAGGTGGCCAAGGAGCAGTTCAACCTTTGGTTGTATGGAGTTCTTCGCAACCCATGGAGGTGCGTCTCCTGGAGGTGAGGTGAGGTGAGGCTGGGTTATGATTCAGGATTTTCTGGAGAAGGTGGAGGAGTGTTGAGTACAGGGTAAATTGGCCAAAGTAAAGCGGCAAAAGATCACCCCGGTGAAATCAACAGCGCCGGTCGACGACACTGGAAGGCCTCATCCTCACCGTCAACTTTAGAAGAAAGACTCAATTGGATGAGCTTATGCGTCAAGGTCTAGGGCCATTCCAAACTTTTCTCAGGAGGAGGTGCATGGTTGGTACTGGTAGGAAAGTGGGGATGTGGGGATATTTATTGTTTTTTGATGTTGTGTCAAACAAGAAGCTGAACTGGTTATCATTGTAAGCACTCGATGCATTTTGGGACTGGGCAATAGTTTGTTGTGGTAGCAATGTTTAGACTATTTTTGGCATTGTAGTTTGTTTGGTGTTTTTTTGCAGTATGGGCAAAATATTATAGCATTTGCTAAAATCCTTTTGTAACCTCGACTATTATCAATACAAAATTCAAAATTTACCGATAAAAAAAAAGACTTGAGCTGTGAGCTCTTTGGAAGTGAGCCTACCTATTTGTAATTAAAGATTTATATACATATTGTGAGATGGCTAGATCACTATATTTTTTTCCATCTTTGGGTTTTCCATGTGAACTTGGTGTTCTTGTGTTTATCCAACTTTCTACTTTATTGTTTCATAAAAGATAATCGCTTATGGTGATGTGAATTGTATTAAGATCTGAATTGAAATTATTATTATGGACCCCCCTCTCAGTCCTACTATGAGTTCAACAAGATCTTCCCTTCAGTGATATCTTGGTGGGATCATTTCCCATCTATCCTAAGGGCTTAAATGTCTTCAACAATATTTGGAAAGCATGGGATTGTGTGAGGCCTCTCCTAACCAATAGTAACCTAGGATCACCTTAGACACTTCTATTTGGTGTAATCTCCATTATAAAGATAAGTTACTTGTTCAACTACAAGTTTTCTTGGCTAAGAATTGCAATAACAAAGGTATTTGATGCTTTAAAGATGCCCTTTTTAAATGACACCTCAAGTCTTGGTCATATTTGAGTGAGTAATTCAACATCCCCACTACTCATTAGTGTACCTACTCCATCTTTAAAGAGGTTCTTTCTACCCTCAACCCCCCTAAGGGATCCCATCCTAAACATGATGAGTATAGTAAGATTTGTTGACCAGGTGACACTAAGATGATTAAAATTGCTCCTAGAGATATTTATAGCTTTTCTATAATAATGATTCTTTATATTCTCATCTTTATAATTGTTGGAATGTTAATTTATCTAATAAAAATTGATAGAGTATTCTTTGTGGAGTTTGAAATGATACTACTGAGCCAAAGAAGGCTTCTTTTATATGACTCCTCTTCCTTCAAAGATTGTCATACAAGCTACTAAATAAAGAGGATGATGTTTGTAGCATATGCAAACTTCATAAAACTGATAAACATGTTTTCTTCAATTGCTTTGTTGCTAAATAAATATGGCATGTGTTCTATTATAATTTTCATGGTTGGAATATAAATACTAACGGAATGGATTTCTTATTTGGTAAGATCAATAATGTGTCAAAAATGATGAATAATTTTTTTTTCTTTCTATAGAGATACTTTGGAAAATATGGACTTTAAGTTTCAAGGTGAGAGAACAAAACTTATTGAATTTATTAAAAACCTCACTTTTTACAACATTGATGTGTAGGTAACAATCACTTTGAAAATCTCTAAGAAAAAGTTTGAAAAGTTACTAGGAGAGGGCTTGGTGACAATCAATGAATCTAAGATACTATACATGTAAACATGAGAAACAAAAGAGAGAGAATCAACCCATTCTCCAAGGTCCATTAAAGGTGGTCAAGCAGTAAAATGAGAAGGATCATGTTAAAGAAAATATATAGAGGCTCAAAAAGAGCAGCATGACTCGCTTCCACACCAACAAGGGCAATAGTGTCATGCATGAAGATGTCAAGTCCAATACAAATGTCACTTCATCCATCCAACTCAGAGATCCCAATGAAGCTAAAACTTGAAGTGAAAGCAAAAAACTTTGAGGCCTTGATATCTTCATATGCCTTTTATATATATTATTGGAAGCATAATATGTTACAATCCTCTCAAAATCTTTAATTAAATATAAGTCAATGGTTCTAATTAGCTATTTTGAAACTTATTTTGGCCTGCTAAGAGATAAATAATCCATATGAGCATTATATGTATTATTTACTCTTAATCTTTAATACAAAAAAATAACAACTTTCAAAGCCCATAACTTTTGAGCTGGATGTTTGATTCACAGACCGTTTGAAGGGCCATAAAGTTCATGACATGCTTTAGTAATTTATAACTTGTTACACAAATTATGGATACTTTTGGGCCATTTAGAAGCCTCTAAGGCCTTCAAAATTGAATTCATAAAATTTCTTCCACGACTTAAAAAACAAAAACTTTAATATCTTCAAATCTAGACATGATCTTGCAACAAAAATTTAATGCATGCTTATTTTGCCCATTCAAACCTTTGGATAAAGTCTATAAAAAAATTGTGTTCAAATGTAAAATTTCTATAAATAGTAACCTTATGTAAATGCAAGGTTGAGACACCATTTTCCTAACATTTCCCCACTTGTTGAGCACCTTGCAAGAGAAAAGTGAGTATCTACACCATATTGTAATTACTAGGGGCCATGAGGCCCATGGACTCTGAATCACCATTTGAAATTATTTGTGCTCACAGTCTTAGTTGATGAATCAATAACATTCACCAAAGTCTCTATCTTAACCAACTTCACCCTACTATCCTCCACCATGTCTGTAACAAAATGATATTGAACATTAATGTGCCTGGTCCTCGCATGAAAAGTTGAGTTCTTAGATAGAAATTTGACCATCATAATAAATTTTCACTTATTTGTGTCTCATGTTGGAAAAGAGGTGTTATACACCTTGCATAATAGTGTTCATAACTATAATATATTATTTATTATGTAATGTTGCACATAGGAGCACCTAGATAGATGCGCAATATGTAGAGATTCCTTTAGAATAATCGTAGGACCCCTTAATGTTGTACTGTAATAATGTAATATTATATTGATATAATTATTTATTGTGTAGTCCTAAAAAGATAGCACCCATAATTGGATGTTTTAGGACCTATTAGACCCTATTTGGGTGATTTCAATGTTCGAATAACTGTTATAATTGTTCCCCATTACCTAATTCTTCTTTTACTGCACCTATTCACTGTCCCCAATGTCCTAGTAAAATTTGAGCTTATTTTTCCTGGGACAGGTTGCCAAACTTGACTTTTCCCTAGTGTTTTGGGCCCAAATTTTTCCCGGAGTTCAATATCAGGGTCTTCTCCCGAGGTTTTCAATTGTGGTCAGTCTAGATCAAATTTGAATCCTGAATTCATGGATTTAGTATAAAAGGACCTCCTATATACTCATTCAACATAAGACAACAAAATGCAAGATATCATAATCAAGTACAAACTATCCATTAAGAATTCAAGCGATCAAGTTGTCTAATTGAGGATTTGGGATTCAAGATTCGAAGGCAAGCATCCAATTCAAGATCTCCAAACCTCCATTTCTTCAAGATCCATCAAGTCAAAGGAAATCTTATCCAATTTATGCAATTTTATCTCCCATAATGGCCAAGTAGATTAATTCTCAATCAAGCAAGAATATTCATTCATCCTTCTCCATCGAATGTGATTATCAAGCATATCCACACTCTTTATCTAGGAGTGGAAATCATAGATCTATGCATTTGCAATGGAATCTTTGTTTCTACATCACATTCCAAGTTCAACTCTTAGGATTCCAAGTAAATTCAAGCATCTTCATGAATTTGAGCGATTTCTACATCCTTTCATGCAGTTTTATGCAAGGTAAATCAGTAATTTTCCTTTTACATTATTTCCTTTATGCAATTGATATCATATTTAAAGGTTGATTCCTAAACAAGGGTTTGAACAAGTAAAACCCCTTTTCCCAATATTTTTCCCTATTTTTTTATGTGCAGGAACATGATGAACTATAACTAATTGAATGTTTGAAGATGTTAAGTTGATGATCACCAAGCTGCAGAAAGTTAATGCAAGACATTAAATCAATTGATATATTGTATTTTCATTGATGTCAACTTGATATAATCTGATTGGTTATATATATAGTGTCAAAGAATTCATAGAACCAGAAAGATAAAGCTTATGCTTTCAGTAATGCATAAAAGATCAGTATTCACCAAGTGACAACAAACACCGATGGGCAGTGCACCCCGACGGATAGAGAAACCCGACAAGAAAGTCACAGTGATACCCAAGAAAGAAACTCAAGAAAGAATTATCGATGAGAATAATCATAGTGTTAGCTGACGGACAGACAACCCCGACGGAGATGCCCGAGGAGAACTAAAGTGTTGACCAAAGCTAACAAAGAGTTAAAACACCGAAAAGAACTAAAGTTCAAAAATGACCAAATACTTAGCTGGCAAGAGCTAAAGGATTTAACTGGTTGTTAATATTATTTTCATCAAAAATTTAAAAGCCAGAGATAAGAGAAAGATTTAAAGCTATTTTATTCCAGTTGTCAAAGAGAAATCTACGGGATAAAATTTAAGTTTAGTTTTAAAGAAAGATTGGCTAGAATTGTGGATCACACCAAGAACAAGAAAGTCAAGAACTAAGAAATGGTGAAATCATGTTTATAAAGAGACAAGATAATTCATCATGAATTAGGGGTGAATAGATAAAGAAGATGATGAAGAGAAACCGGTGAAGAAAAACTTCATACAGTCCTGATCAATCAAGCTGAAGAATAAAGCTAATTTTGCGGACACTGAGCAACATAGAAGCATAGCATCACCGAGAAAAAAGAAGTGGAGCAAAGGTATTAAAAGATCCATTGACCAGAAAGGTATTATGAGCTTACAATAGATCTAAAAATCTGCAAAGTATAGTTGTATATGTGAACAAATCATTTACTGTTTCAATTTAATCATTGGATCAGAAAGTATCTTTACCAAGCATGACTTAACAATCCTTTCTATATTGAGATACATCCTAAGGAGTATCAAAAGGTTTGGTCATGAAGATAGCATAGAGATGCCAGATACCAATTGATAAACTACATTGGGTTTGGTCATAAAAGGTAGCATAGAGATGCCAGATATCAAGTGACAAACTATTCTATTTAAATCCTCTAACAAGGTCACACCTAACAGTGTGTTTGTAACCTTTAACAGGGTTGGCTCTTCACCAAGCTCACTTCAGAAGAGTGAAAATTTTGGGTTACTGGTCCCAAGTGGTTTTTTCCCTTAACAAGGTTTCCACGTTAAAAATCCATGTGTCAATGTGTTTGTGAGTCATTACTTTAGTGTTTTGCATTACACATAACTAATCTGGATTGATCGGTATACTCTAAGTAATTTACTGTATTTTGGTAAATGAAATACTGCTAATCGGTAAACAATAAGAATAAGGTTTAATAGTGAACTCCGAGTAGTAGTTATTTATGTTATTTGAAGGCATTCATCTTGTGGGACTGAAGATAACTAGAGGCTTATAATTGTGGTAATAAGTTTTTGGGTTAATTTTTTGGAATAAGTTTAAGGCCACTGATTCACCCCCCACCCCCCCTCCCCCCTCTCAGTTATTCTAACAATTTCTATCAGAGCTTGTGTGCTTAGAAGGAAGGTTTCAAGACCTAAGCAAAATATCACAAGATGAGCAGATGAGATGTGCCCAAGTTGAACAAGGACAACTTTGCATCATGGAAAAGTATGATAAGACTCCACCTATCAGGTATTGGAAATGATGTTACTCAATACTTGGATACTGAATTTTTGTTTCCTACAAGACCTCACACACTTGAGAAATTAAGAGAAAAGCTTGAGCATAATTCTATGATGATAGAACTTGCTTCATCACTCTCTGATGTTAAATTTGAAGATGTCAAAACCTGCATCTCTGCAAAGAAAATGTGGGACAAATTGAAGCTGGTACATGGAGGAGATGCTAATGTACTAAGAGCAAAGGTAGAAAGCCTAAGAGTTAAATTTGATGACCTAAGAATGAGAGAAGGATAAAATATCACTCAGTACAGTTGAAGAATAAAAGAGGTAGTCAATGCTATCCAAGGAGTTGGAGGCATACTTGAAGAAGAGACAGTGGTAAGTAAAATCCTAAGAATCTTACTGCCTGTATATGCTATTATAGTATCTTCTATACAAGAAATAAGAGTATTATGAAACAATAATGTCACTCTAGATAGTTTGGTTGGTAGACTGATTTCATTTGAGATGAATAACTTTGATAATAGTGTCTTACCATCTATTGAGTCTGCATTCAAATCTTCTTTGAAAATAAGTGGTTCAATTCATAAACACACTATGAGAAATGATAGTGAAAGTGATAGTGATGACCAAGATCTTGATGAGATTGACACTAATGGCTAGAAGATTGCAGAGAGGCAAAGGTAGATACAAAGGTAAATTACCACTTGTATCTTTTAATTGTAAAGAAATTGGACACTTTGCTGCTAGATGTCCTAACAAAAGAAAAGATGACAGAAGTAATGATAGATCATTTGAAAAGAATTTTAATAGAAGTGACAATAGATATTGTTAGTAATAACTGAGAGGGGAGGTGAATCAGTGGCCTCAAAAATATGTTGTAAAATCTAGATCGTCCTATAAAGAATATATGTGACTGCTGTAGTGAAATAGATTACCATTTGTGATTGTAGAATACAATTGCCTCTTTTATTGATTGATTCTACAATAACAATAGGGTATATGTATATATCGAATAGTCATGTAATGAATAGACATGACCGTACATATTTATGGTTATGTCACTTCATTACATAACTATTAGTTAACATATCTTAACCAATAGTTTATTCATACTTTGTGTATATATATATATATACACACACACACACACACACACACATATATGCATATTAATATATACTTACTTTTCAATTATATTATATAGTACATATATATAAATATATCTATATTTATATGCATATCATGA
>MU223784.1:643775-660180 GCA_018584345.1 Thuja plicata | reverse complement strand
TGTTAACTGCTCAACCAGAGACAAGTTATCTGATTTATCCTCAAAATTCTTACTTAATGCATCCCCTAATTCATCCCAAGAAGTAATAGACCCAACAGTTAAAGTTCTGAACCATTCAAGAGCCTTACCTTTTAGAGATGCTGCTAATAACTTGGTGGCTACATCTTCTTGAGTAATGTTGTGGATGCTGCAGATGGTAGTCACATCTCTTATGTGCTCAAAGGTTGTGGTCTTCCCTTCACCTATGAAATCGAGCAAGCTTTTTAATGCCACCAAGGGCACATCGTGATGCACTGCAAAATTTAACGGGCTCCCTTGATTGAAAGGTGCAAAGGCAAAATTTCTAGCCATTGCAGGAGCTGAAACTTGAAGATTCACAACAATATGAGCTATACTTGAATCTTCCTCTTCTAGATCCCTGGTTAGAGATCTTCCTCTTCTTCTATAATGAAAAGAAAAAGGTTTATTTTTTGATGAATCAGGAGGTGTAGACTGAACTCTCCTTGCAGGGGACTCCCTTTGAGTTGACCTGCCTTTGTGACCTCTCCTCAAGGGCAACTCTGAAAATTCAGTGAGTTTCGAGCTCCTAGTTTCAATCTTTTTCATATACCTTAAACAAGGCTGGCCTGAAACTTTGAAACCAGTGGAGTCGCCAGATATACTCGTCAGAACAACTTCTTAAAAGTTTGTATAATGTGACCTGCATATCAGAGATAACATAATGTTCTGTAATGAACTTCTTTTGCTGTCCCACCGGGCGTGCCAAAAATGTTATACACTGAATTTGCACCTCTGATCTCAAGCTCTCTTGGTCTTGATAATACAGTATAACAAGGGAGTCATCTCAAGGTTGTGTGACCTCTACTAACCGAGATGAGACCTCCAGATTCTAGGCTAGTTCCTCTTGGATAATCACCTTAGCTTGCTCTTAAACAGGAAAGCAAACTTGAGGGGAAAAGGGGTAGAAGGATTGCATGGAAAGGGAAATAACTGAAAGCAAACTACCTACTAGGTGATGCACCGAATTTGACATGAAAACATAACACACACAGGGTAAAGCCTTGGGTCAACTTGACTGAACTGGAGGTAAAACACAAATCTCTTGTATAGGCATGCATTAATATTTCATAACAAGGTCATGATTAAACTAGTTAAGAGGAAAGACTTCGCAATTAACAGCTCAAACTAAGACACGAGTTACAACCTGCAAGCAAACATACTCTTCTGCAAGTAGATGCTACAAAGGGACATGATTAAGAGGAAATAAAATCTTTCACAGTTAACCCATCTACCATCTACAACGCATACAAACAAGCAGAAAAGAGACAAGGCTGACACAATTCAATAAATTGGCTCCAAGAATTACAAACTCTGCATATTATCTCTCACAATGAGTTAAAAATTCTCTTTGCCTCTGTCAAGAACCTAGAACAAGTTACAAAAACCTCAAGCCAAAGGGAAAAAGAACTGCCGACAATGAGTATTCAACTCATATTTATACAATTTAGCCAACTGCATTATTTAGGAGCAATAACTTCTTGATCGGATTTTTTTGCCTGCTCAGCCGTCGTCTAACTCTTCAAAAGTTTACAAAATACCACTTGGTGACCCAAAAGTCATACGTAGGAAATATCAACATAAATGCCCCTTCATAGAAGCAGTCTTATCCCTCTAGAAGAGTCACAAAAGTCTCTAAAATGCAATAACTCTTCTGCAGACTTTATCAACTGCGTCCTCTTGTTGACGGGGTTTCGCTGACCGGGTCCACCAACAGTCATAAGTTGTCACCGGATTCTGGGGAAATCGGCCAACTCCGCCTGCAAAGGTTGTTCAGGGGGGAATAAATCCTTCGGGCCTTCAAGCACCTGGGTGTCGGGTCACGATGGTGCGGGGCTTGGTTGGGAGAGGTGACTATTTTCGAGGGGGATAGCTGGTTTCTTCAACTCATCTTCTCCGGAGATTCGACCAAAGTAAGGGTTTTCTGAGCGTTTTATACTTAACAAATAAAGCGAAAAAGATCCTGCAGGGTTAGAAGTATTTCATCTAACTATAGTCATGCTGAAATATCCGGAACATCAATAATACTCTGGTAGACTACACTAAATACCGAAGAAACACATAACCTTCAGCTAGCATTCTATCAGTAGCGGGAGAAAAGAGCTCGTTGATCTACTTTAACATACCAGAGTAAAAGACATACAGAACATTAAAACATGAAATACCATTAACTCAGAAGCAAGAATGCCAACAACATCATGGCCAAGAATCCTTCCTTCTTCATTAATATTCAGTCTAGCAAGCACTGGTGCGTGATACAATGGCGGCTCCAGGGGAGCATCTAACTATCAAGAACAGAACAATGGAGCATTGAGCTCTGCAACTTAAAAAGAGAAATCACTTTGCTATTGCTATGGACAAAAAAATCATCAATTTCGCCGACCCTTGGAAATGGGCCGATCTGCCTATTTATACAACTCTTTTAACACTAACCCTATTTACATCAAGTCTCAATAAAATACAATATCTAGGGGCTGGTACTACCTGTGCCACCCTACAAAAGACCTGGAGATGGAATAGGTCTGTCATGTCAGAAGAATAAGATAAGAATATACATCGGAAGAATCGGTCTCAGGAAGAGAACCAGAAAGGAGGAAGAAGAAAGTAGGTCCCTCAAAGATCGAGGCTACATGCCTCATAAATGGGAAATGCGGCACCCTATCTCCAATGTGCCAGATATACTCCTGAGCGGCGCCTCGAGAAGACCATCCTATCAGAAGACCAACCGCCAAGCAGACACCCCTTGATGTGGCCAACTACCTTCTGACAGTCTTTATTACCCACCTCAGAAAGTGACCGGTCGGCCTCGGGGACCGGGACACGGATCACTTTAAAGAATATAAATTATTGGATCCAGGGACTCCAGGATCCAGGAACTTACATCCCAAAAGAATAAAGAATACTCAATGTGAGTTTTTCCCCGGCCTCCGGAGAAAGCTCAAGGTTGCTTATTATCATTGAAGGCCTGGAGGAGGCGAGAAATGCCATCCTCATCTATCTCTTTTAGGCTGGCCCTTCTGTGCCTAGCCACTTCAACTTGTTCCCCCAGGTCCGGAATGTTTCCTTTAAATTCATCTACCATTCTCACAGCGTCATGACCCTTAAGTATCATCTTGGTTAATTTCATCACCTAAGTCCCATCCATTCCCTCTGGAGATTGATACCGGGATTTCATTATCTCATCAAAACTCCCCAAAACTGAATCTTCAGGGGTATAAGTATCTGTACTAAGGGGATCAGCCCTGGAATCCTTTATTACAAAAGACTTATATAAATTAGAAGAGTATTTCACAGCATTTACCTTTTCCTGCAAGGACTCTACCAGTTTCTTGGTCACCTCCAATGTGAGGTCAAGTTTGGAGTGCTGAGTTCTCACAAAATCAAATGATTCCTCACCCAGAATTTTGGATTCGAAAATTATGTCTTCTCCTAAGGTGAGGAGCTCTTCGAGCTCCACCTTCCATGCTTGGTAATTTTCAGCGTCACTCTCCCACTGCTCAATGAGTGCTTCGGCCTGATGAATAATTTTTCGGGTTGTGTATAAGTTTGGGAGAGTGGATGCTAGGAAATGCCAGGTGTTTCCTATCTGTAGGGCGACCCATTCATCCACTTCTTGGGCCTTCTTTTTCATTACCCGCAAGGAGTCTATGTCACTCTGCGGTATTTCTTCTGCTGTAGAGGTCTCTGGAGGGGTGGCATTGATGGGTCTGGCCAGCTCGGTAAGCAATCCCACAAGATTCACATTCTTCTCTTTCTTAGCTTTGAGCCTCTGGTCCTACTTTTCATATCGGGCTTCAACTTCCCTTGCTGCCTCCTTAAGCAAGTCTACCTCGCCTTGCTTTCCTCTTTTTCCCAGGGAGACCTCTGAAATATTGTAATCTACGGGATCTGTAGTTGCTTCATCAGCGTCTGGGGGAGGTGTCGCTACAACAGCAAAGGTTTCTCCGCCCGGCCCAGTTCGCAGAGTATGAACTGTCCGGGCTTTCTTCGCCTTCGTTGGGGCCTGAACTTGGGCCATCATTTTGGCCAGGGAGAGAGGAATCACCGGAGTGGATTGAGATTTTCTCTTTTTGCTCTCTACCAGCCACTGAGGTGGGAGAGGTGGCCTTCCTGGCAGAATTTTTTCTCTTGATTCTCTCCCAATCTCTGGTGGCTGTTGCTCCTCAGTGTCGTGGACCTCATCCGTCCTCCCTACCTCAACTTCTTCTGTAGCAACATTCTTTTCAACCTCCATCTCCTCAGCCTGGTCTTGTATTTCTATCACTGGGTTTGGACCTTGGTGGGCTTCTTCAGGGATGTCCTCCTTTTTCTTCTCTTCTTGTTCTTCTTCTGCCAGGGCTTCTCCCTCTGTTGGCAGTAGGGGAGGTATCGGGCCGAGATTCAAAGTTTGGGCCACTATGATAACCTACCCGAAGGTTGCTCCCAGGAGTGGCCCCTGGAACGTGGCGACTGGGTTTATGATTACTCTCGGAGGTTCGGTTCCCCCAGTGGATGCCATTTGTTCACCTGGCTTTAGTTGGTCCACTCCCGGACCTTGTATCTCTTGAGCCCCAGAAATAATCTCTGGCTCTGGCTCTTCTTCTTCTTCCTGCTCTTGTTCTTGTGCAGGTTCTTGTTCCAAGTCTTCTTGATCCGCAGCCTCTTTCTCTTTCTCCGGGACATCTGTCCCTGCTTGGGTATCGTCACCTTGCAAATTTCTGAACTCATTGGTTGAAAACACATCATAAAATTCCTCTTGTAGAGGGGACTGGCTGGGACCTCTGCAGGCTCTGCTTCTTTCTCCGGTTCCGGGGAACTAGAGGAAAGGATCTCTACTTCTCGAGGGAGGGACGCCCTTGGCGTTGGTTCTGCCTTGACCTGCTTGATGTGTTTCCTCTTCCTCCTGGTGACCAAAGGTGGCCCCGCATCGGCTATAGCTGCTGCCTCCATGGGATCCATCCTCGTTGCCTTGACCATTAAGGCTACCAGCGACAGGGAGGATGGAGGATGAATTGGTCCCGCCATGAGCGGGGGAGTGGCTAGCCTCGTTATTAACTGCTCCCTCATTTGCTGGGAGGCTGCCACAAATTTCTTGATCTATTCCTGAATAGGGACTTCCTGCGCGGAGGGTGTTGTAGCTATCCCTTTTCCCTTGTCTACACCCTGCGAGGAAGTCCCGGCCCTCGGGATCAATCTTGGTACCGGTGGTGGAGTCAACTTTGGTGCCGGTCGGCGAGCTTGACACATACTCCCGGGGCACACCCTCTTAAAATAGGCATGACTTTGCTCGACCACATCTCGAGTGAAGTCCTCAATCGTGGGTCCCTCCTGGGCGGCCCGATCCATTGCCGGCAGTGCCAACTTATCGATCCCCTTTTCTTTGTACTGGGGGTCTATGGTGGGGGCGGCGTCAGAGAAGCCCAGAGGGAATCTCCAGAGCTTCAGTTCCTGCATCATTCCAGCTGTCATTCTGATATAGTGTCAGCTTCGCACTTCCACATCATCTTGGCAATCTGCCCAGAAGTCCTCCATGTGTATTTGATGGGGCTCTGAAGCCCGGGGCATTGCCATTGCTATTTTTCCATGCGGATCAAAGTTCTTCCATGCCAGATAGAATTCCTACAAGTTATAACTTTTCAGCTCATTGTCTGCCTCTTTTGCGGCGGCTAGACTACAAGTGTAGTTCCCACAGGTGATTGGGAACGAGACAGGGGGACCTTCTTGAGGGCAAAGAAGGTGTGCAATTCCATCATCTGCCAGCAATATTCCAGCAGCACGATCTTGTCCCCGTAATGTCTGGGCAACAAGTAGGGTTTCCCAGAGAAGCCGACAACCCTAATGTACGTATGTTGCTGGAACTGAATGTAGTAGTATCCATAACTACTAATTAACTTCATCGCCTCAGTGGATAGGCGGTATCTGGCATCCCGGGTGGGCGTGAGTAGATGGTAGTAAATGAATGCATCATTTACCTGGCAGAAACTGGGGAAGCTAGCCTCCCATTGAATATGTGGAAAATGGTCCCATGGTGCCTTTTGTTCTGGGCCCATCCCGAGTACGCCATCTGTAAGTAGATTGTTGGAGTGGGGCCTCTGTCGTGCTAGGGCCCAGAAAATGTAAGAAGACATATAGAACTTCTTTTTCCTATCCACCTAGAGGAACTGGGAGTCGACGTGATTGGAGATTATTGTGGCCCAGTCGAAGAATTCTCCCTTGGTGGAGATGCCGAGGAGGAAATAATACATCCATTTTATAAATTCCTGGGCGGAGGGTTGCCCAAATACCCGGGCCAATGCTATTATCCCCATCTGGATGCTCTCCTTGAATTCAGAGGGGGGGATTTCTATCTTCATTCTCTTTGGATCCCTCTTTGGGGCCTTGAGCCAGTGGGTATTCATATACACCCGGGCAGCATCCTCAGTTGAGTAAACTGGTCCAAGGCATCAACCCTTGTAACCACTATGGCTCTATCGAATTGTGGGATTCCTAGTCCCACCCGGAATGTGTCTGGGTCGAGGGATACTAGAGGAGTGGGGTATCCTATAGGTTCCGTGGCCACAAGCATGACGGCCTGAACAAAAGAGTTGTAGTTGGCAGCCAGTGTTAAGATGAGCTTCGGAGACTGCACGGAGCAAGGGAAGAAAGCTGCCCAGAGGATCCCAGAACCTCCGACGTTAATTGCTAGTTGATCTCCAGCCTGTCGCTGGATGTGCATCACTTTTACCAGGGCCTGTATCTCTGCCCACGTCCTGACGCTGGTGTCGGTTATGAGTTTAACCTTGGACTCAATCTTTGAGCCCATAATGTTGTTGTTCTATACAAACTTCATGGTGAGGGGCAGTTTCTCTAGGGCCCTCTCCATCTTGGATCTTATGGCTGCCCTAATTTCTATCACTGTTGATAGTTCTGGACTTCCGGGAGGAGACGACGCGGACGCTTCAGACATGTTTGGGAGACAAAGTCCGGGAACCTGCAAGGCAAAGCGACCGTCAGAATATTTTTATCAAGATAAAATAGTTACTCCGGGGTCCAGAGATCTTACCACCGTGACATTTGCTTTTCCTGAAAAGTTAGTATCATGCAAAGATAACCCAAAAGCAAAACACATCGTGAACTTGAAGTATCAACATATTCGGGTCTGGGAAATTTTATCACACTTGGAAAAGACACAGGATGGATGGTGGTAAAAGGCCCGAAGCCTAGAGAAATGACCGTTAGTGAAGATGTATGAAAAGGCAAGTTGTCAATCCCACGTGGACGCCACATGCGTTGGCATTAAATAGATGTGATGGCGATGATGGCGGAGCCAACTGTCCAAACGCGCGAAAAGGGAGAGCCACTTGGCTGGAATTGATTGCGTGCATGGGACGTAAATGAGGTTCTGACAGAATTCATGGAGGAGAGAGAAAACTACCTGTTTGAAACCAACGGGGAGCCGAGTTTCAAACAGGTGGTTTCTTGCCTCGAAGCGAACTTGAAGGCGAAAAACCAGAAGCAAAGGCGACTCGACCAGCTTGTCGAGTCACCTAGAAGGATATACACAAACTTGAGGGATATGTATAGGGAATGAAAGGATATACAAAGGGCACCTTACAACTACAAACATATATACATGAATATACAACGCGAGACGACGTCCGCGGGAAAACCAGACAAAGCAGAAACAAATATATAGCTTGCCTACGTATTTACAAACAGACCACCATTTACACTATTTACATTATTTATAGAAACATCTTCTGCATAGAGGGTGGACAACCCTCTGGCAGAGCTGGCCCACCAACGGGCGGTGAAACCAGAAACGAAGGACCAGACACGACCAAGGAACAAAACAAAAACCAGACGAACAAGAACAAAACCAAAAAATGAAGCAAAAAACAGAGAGGAGGGGAGGCAGAAGCACCAACCTGAGAACGCAGAAGGCGGAGGACAGAGAAGGGTTTACCGTAGGAGCCTGAACGGTCGACTGATCAGGAGCACCACCACGAAGCGCTTGCGCTTGCCTGAGAACGCAGAAGGTGTTAAGCTTTGATTATCACAAATTCTCTGCAAATGCTATGTTAATCGCTTTAAAATCGCTCTAATTTGCTCTAAGTGCTTGAAGGTTTTAATCGCGGTAAGTGTGAAAATGACAGGTAATTTCTATTTATACCCGCGGTAAAAAGGCAATCCTCCTCCTCTGGCAATTCCCAGACGAGCGAAACCTCCAGATTCCGGGCCTGGGGATTCCTTGTGATGATATTCTTAAGAACATCATAGTGAAGAATCCCGGAGTCTGGAATCAGGCTTCCAACAAAGACAACCTCCGGGACCGGAGTCTCGGAGACAGAAGACAAACAACAAAATGCCACGTCGGGGAAGAAAAGCCCGGAGAAAGAAAAAAAAAAGTAAAGAAAGACAAGCGAAACCACAAACCAAAAGCAGGCGAAAGCAAAAAAAAGGGGGACCCAACAATTTGCACACAAAATGTAGGGACGGGGATGCAGGGCATAACAAATGGCAACTATCTGGGACAAATGCCTTAGCGCATTTGAGAACTAAAGAATCTCTGGTTAGCAAAACTGGAACAAGCCGCCTCCCGAAACGTCTGACAGGCAAAGAGAAACATACCCAAGAGAATTGAACCACGTAAGAGCCAGTCCGTAGTCTTTTATCAGTGGTGCCATGTGTGTTTTGGAAGGAAATCAAGCCGATGACCTTTGGGAGGAATAGAGAAGAGGCACTAATTACATCGAACCGGTCATCAATTTGCTTGTTTCCCCCGGAGACCGGAACTTTACCCCGCTTTTCCTCTTGTTATTCTATTTGATTCTGGGTGGGGAAGGCGGTACTTCTTTCACCATTAAGCTTAAGCTTAGCTAATTTTAATGGCGGTACTTCTTTCACCTATCCACCTGTATTTAGATATTTGAAGAGAGGATAAAACTCTGGACCCGGGGAGAATTTATTTAGATTTTCAGACGTGGGTCAACCAACCAGTACAACCGATCTACCCTCGGTGTATCCGATTACTTGTTCCTTGAATTATTATTTTGTTCACTGATTGCCAGACTCCCGGAGAGAACACCCAATGGAGATTCTTCAAAATGTGCCATAACCTGTGAAACAACCCTGGAGACCAGGTCGATTCCACCGTGCTAAAGATAGATTCTAAAGTTCACCATTCCGTAGACATTGTACCGGAGGCCAAAGTTATGCGAAGCATTCCAATTCCTGCAAGACGAAACAAAACACCGGGACCGAAAGAAAACCGAAAATGAAAGCAAGACAAAAGAGGACTATCCTGGAGGATAGCCGACAAGGCTATTTACAAGGCAGGATACCTCGCACGAGGCACCCAGAGGGAACTATTCACAAGCGGAAAGCTTTACATATAATACAACTTAGGACGAACTTACCTTACTCAAAATAGTGTTTGAGAAACTGTCCATTAACGGGAAATGCGACAGGTTCCCCAGTCAGAGTGTTGAGGCGGTAAGTATTTGCCCCACAGATTTCTGAAATCAAGTATGGTCCGAGCCAGAGCCGTTGGAACTTGGTGTGCTTTCCTTTCTTTTCCCGGGCCTTGTCCCACAATAGGACCAGATCCGAAATGTGAAAATCCTTATACTGGCCTCTTCTGTCAAACCATCTTTTTACCACTGCCTGGTGACGCGCGAAATGTTCAAGGGCTGCGTCTCGCTATTCCTCCATTCACACCAGATTCAAGAGTCGAACCTCCATAATGTTGTCCCGGTTGTTAAATTTCTGCATAAGCTGTAATATTGGGATCTGTAAGTTGACTGGGAATACAGGGTTCTGACCATAAACCAGGTGGAATGGGGACGTTCCCAGGGTGGCCTTGATGCGAATGTGATCCGCCCATAGGGTGAATTTCAACTTTTGATGCCAATCCCGGGGATTCTGTTCCAACAAATGTTTGATCACTTCAAGCAAATTTTTGTTCGTTGATTCAGCAACGCCATTTCCCTGGGGATAATAGTTGCTGGAGAACTTCAGTGTGATCTTCCGATTGTAGGTCCATTCGAGTAGTTTTTCCAAAGAGAACGTTGGACCATTTTCACATACTAAAGCGAAGGGCATTCCAAACCGTGTGACGATGTTTCCTTCCAAGAACTTGATGACTACGTCCGCCGTGTTATTTTTACAAGGTATAGCTTCAGACCACCAAGTGCAATAATCAGTAGCAGTAAGGATGTATCGGTGGTTGGCAGATGAGTTGGGGTTGATTTCTCCGATGAAGTCAAATGCCCATTGGGCAAAGGGTCTAGCCTCGTAGACTGGTTGTAAAGCATTGCTGGGTTACACTCACGATGCGCTGCGGTTTGGCAAGTATGGCATTTCCTAATGTGAGTGTAAACGTCCTTGAAGATAAAGGGCCAATAGTATCCGGCCTGAAGGATCTGATGAGAAGTGGTGTCAGCTAAGCCATGCCCGGTTCCAAACTGTCTGTGGAATTCGTCGATTATTCTTACAGCTTGATCCCTGTCGATGCACCAGAGGTACACTCCCTCATAGTTTCTGCGGTAAAGCGCAGAGTTTTTGATCATGAAGTGTGCGCTTTTCATCTGCAGAGCGCGGCATTTGTGGGGAGGTAACCCCTCTGGACATTTGTTGTTTAGCAAAAAGTATACCAAATGGGTATACCATGGGTCCTGGGTGATGGACTCCGCTGTGTAAGTTTGGCATTCTATGTGGGGAGTCTCTTCTGCCATCGCCTGACTTAGTCCTTGGCCTCAGACTATCTTCATGGGCTACATTTCTAAGTCATATTCTTAGAGGATGGCCATCCATTTCCCTCCTCTCTCACCCAGTTCACTCTGCATCAGTAGAGATTTGACGGCCTGGTCCAGAATGATAGCATGCACTTTGCTCCGGAGAACATAATGCCAGAATTTCTTCACGACGCGAACTAGAGCGAAGGCCTATTTTTCTAGTGATGAATACCGAACTTCGGCATTCTTGAAGGGGGAACTCATGAAAGCTATTGGTCATTCTTCCCCTTCAACCTTTTGGGTCAACACTGCCGCAGCGGAATGCAGCAAAGCAAACGAGTAAATGTAAAACGGAAGGGAGTAGTCCGGACTAGCCAGGACTGGTGCTTCCGTTATGGTCTGTTTGATCTGGGCGAATGCCCGTTTTGCTTCAGGACTCCACTCAATCTTGGTATCCCTTTTCATCATCTCATTGAGTGGTTTAACTATTTCTGTGAATCCCGTAATGAAGCGTCGTACGAAGTTGATTTTTTCAAAGAAGGACCGCATCTCTTTCTTGCTGCCAGGCATCTGTAGATTCAACAATGCTTTGAATCTATCAGGGTCTATGGATATACCCTTCTCATAGACAATATGCCCGAGCAACTTCCCTTTCGTGACCCTGAATATGCACTTTTTGGGGTTGAGGGATATCCCGTACCGGCGACATCTCTCACAGATCTGAGAGAGGTGGGCAGGATGATCACGCCTGTCCCGGGAGAAGATAGTCAAATCATCCATGTAGATGATTATGCACCGATTTATGAGGCCCTCGAACGCAATGTCCATGGCCTTTTGAAATGTAGCCCCTGCGTTGATCAGGCCGAAGGGAATCCTTCTGTACGCAAACATTCTCCACTTGGTGGTAAACGCTATTTTCTCTCTGTCCTCATACTTGACCATGACCTGGTTGTACCCTGAATACCCATCTAAGAAAGACATCATCTGGGATCCATTTACTATCTTCAACACCTCATCCAATGAAGGGAGAGGGTGATTATCTTTTTTAGATGCCTTGTTCAAATTTTGGAAATCCACGCAGAGGCGGATCTCACCGTTCTTCTTTCTCACAGGGACCAAGTTGGCAACCCACGTAGTGTGTCGGATTGGGAAGATTATCCGGGCTAACAGTAGTTTTTCTACTTCTTGACGAATCAGAGGCTCTATCAAGGGGTTGACCGGTCTTTGCTTTTGACGGAAGGGCTTAGCATCAGGTTTCAGGGGAATGGTATGGGTCATGATGGATGTATCATATGTTTTCAAGTCTTCATAACCCCAAGCGATTACGTCAATGTATTCTCGAAGAACCGCGAGAATCTTCTCCTTTTCTTTAGGGGAGCAGGAGGTACCGATGTGGATGATCTTTTCTTCACCGAGCTGGCTGATGTTAACCTTTTCAAACTTTCCTCCCTCAGTGAAGGATGACACCTTCTCATGGGCCTGAGGGTCCGAGTCGAAGATTCGTTCCAATGCAACCATCCCCTTTGGGATGGTGTTGGTGGGAAAGTCCATGATCCCATTGTCTTCATCACCTTTCCCAGTATCATCGTGGTCTCGTTCCTCCACTATCTGGTCCTCAAAGACACCAACATTCGCCATGAAGGATAGGATGTGTTGATCATCCTCAAAAACCTGAAAGTGGGTAACATTATCTGGGATGGAGGGGGTGGGGACCATCTCAACTAAAAATCTTTGGAGTTGTGAGCCGGCCATCGGCTCAAGTGTGCTGGCAGAAATGGCAAGGGCGTCCGGGACATAGTTTCGTCGTTAGGGAATGAGGTCAATGCCAAAGGCATCGAAACCTTCGATAAGGTTCCAAGCCCAGTTGCGGTATGTGGCCAGCCTTTTATCATGACATGTATATTGACTCTGGATTTGTTTAACAACCAACTCTGAATCACCCAGAGCCCGGAGGTGGGTGATACCTTTCCTTAGTGTGAATAAGAGTCTAAGGACCAAAGCCTCGTACTCCGTGACATTGTTCGTACAGTTAAACTGCAGCCTGTAGGACGCGAGGAAGGATTTCCCTCATGGGTTGATTAATTCTACCCCGGCCCCACAGCCCTATTTGGATCTTGACCCATCAAACTTAAGGGTCCATAAGTCATTGTTTGTAATCTGGGGCTGGGGAGTGGGAGTTTTCTTTAGATTATTGCTGGGGGACTCAGGCTGAATCCCTCGGACTACCGACGTGAAAGTAGAATTTCTCTCCGGAGTTTAAGTTTGGGTTTCTTCGGGGGATGGCGCCAAAGGAGCGCATACCACAGGGACACTAGGTCCTGGGGAATCAATTGCATGTTGTTTGTTCTGAAGGGTATCAAGGTGCTGGTTAGCGATTGAGAGACATGGTCCACACTCAAGTTCTGAATGTTTTTGGTAGTGTACTCGGCACCAAGTGCCGGACAGGAGTGTGGCAAGGGTTGCTGTGGCACCTTGAGAGTTGAATTCAACTCTCATCTTTTCTTCTAGGTCTTGGGCTCTCTACAATACGGCGGGATCTTCTCCGGGGATGAAATCAAATGTTAAAATTTCAAAAGGTTTGTACACCCCCAGAGAAGTCTCAGAGAAAAAGACTTCATTGACCCTCCCAACTTTGGTAAGGGCCTGTTTCATCCGGGGTTCACTTTAGACCTGTATCTTATTAGATTCTCCTTCCCATGGAAGCCATAAGTGACAGAAGTCGGTCAAAAAATATCCATTCAAAGACTTAGACCAATTCTGACTTAGTAACATTCCGTAAGTCTCTGGGATGTCCACCACTTGGATGTCAATGATACTGGCTATCCTGGGGTCCTGGATAAGATGTATTCGGATGTTCTTCAATTCCCCCACCATTTTTACAGCTGTCTTATCTAGCTGGATTACTGCACCATTAGATGGGGTGGGGTGGAATCCGAGCTTCTGACAAATGGACAAGGGCATGATGTTACCTGAAGCTCCGGAATCTATTACGCAATTGTGTATCTTCTTACCGTGTATGTTCAGGCCTAGCAAGAAGAGAGGATCCTCATTATTTCTGTGGAAAATGGCCGCATTAGCATCTTCAAACGAGAAGGTCTTGGGTGGCCAGCTGATGGCTTCCAGGTTCCCTAAGAGCTTCAGAAGGGACTTCTTCTGCTCGGGACAGTTTAAAAAAACTCCATCAAGGTCATGGAGGTAGTGGTCTGTTCTAACGCCTTTGTAATGTCAAATCTTCCTCCGGGGAACTGGTGATTTTCCTCCGTGAGATCTTTTTCTTGGTTAGAGCTAGGGCCTTTTGGAGGTAAGGGTCGATCAGTTGCGTTATTCCGGGGAGGAGGACTGTCTTTGACAGGAGGTGTAGGTGTGTAAGCTGGTCCTTTACCAGCCTGGCTCTGGGTATTATATGGAGCCTGTGGGTTAGTAAAGGCGTTGGCCTCAAAGGGCGGGATGGATTTGTCAAAGAATCCCTACAGTTCGGATCCTTCTTCATCCTCTCCGTAAGTTCTGAAGAAGATGGTATCACAGGTGAAGGCACTGTGGGTTGTTTCCTGGACAGGAGGCTCTGGAGGGGTAGCATCGTGCGATAGCTGTCTGTCCAGCTGGGAGATCATGATAACCTTCTCCAAAGTGGCATAATTCACCTCATTGTGTGAACCTGTATCGTGCAATCTACACCAGTTAGTCATGGGCTGGAAGTCTGCAACTGGTGTAAAATGTGATGGTCCAACACCATTTTGGTTGGTGTTTTGGTTCAGAGGCAGGCCTTCGGTGTTTGCGTTGTTATTCCATTGTTGCTGATTGGGCCTAGGCCCGTTGTTGAAGTTTCTTCCTCTGACATTGTTATTTTTTTGGCCGGAGAAAATGTTTCCCCTCTAGGAATTTGAATTCTGGGGTGCGTAGGACCCCGCCTTCAGTTGGCCCATGTCCATGGTCAAGGTGGACAACATTCGCTGGAGGGATTCAACCTCGACGGTCAACTAAGTGTTAGCGTCACAATGTGACGACTGTTGCTGTTGTTGGCTTCCTGGGAAGGTAGCAGTATTAGCCGGAGTTGAGGGTGGCAATCCTCCAGTCGCGGACGACTGGAAGAATGGCACTCTGGATGGTTGTGTCAGAGTCTGTTGTGTCTGCTGTGGCTAATTCCAAGGGAAGACTTCCATACCTGGTGTCATCTGGGTCTGGGTCGGATAAACGTATCGTGCCTGTTGGTCTATCACGGGTGGCGGAGGATTTATCACCATCGAGGGGGCACTTATTGCGAGATTGGGGTTGTATCCCCCGGCATATGCAGTTTCGCCGGGGATCATATTGAAAGGCGTGCTCTGCCCAATCCCGCCCGAGGATTTGTTGAGACCGCGGGACAGCTCTAGGGCTAGGTTGTAGACTTTTTCCAAAGTGTCCCGGTCGCCCGCGGTGATGGTTCTCCAAAGGAGAGTGGCAACGAAGGGGTCCATCGCGTTAAGATAGGTCTGTATGGTTACCTCTGGGGATGGAATAAAAGGGCCCGTGCACCATTTCAGGGCACGCTGGAACCTATGGTTAAATGCTGCAAGAGGTTCATTAGGTTCCTTTCTGATAGAGATGAACTGGCTGTGGGACTAGGATGGATCCACATGTACGCGAAAGGCAGCCAGGACGGTGTCCTCCATGTCCTGCCAAGTGTTGATGGAGTTGGCAGGCAAGTTAAGGTACCAGTTCAACTCACTTTGTCCCAAGGACAAGGGGAACATACGAGTCACAACATCTTCATGTTGGATCTGGTGTCGATTCATGGCATCTTTGTATGCCTGTAGGTGTTCTTCTGCAGTCCGTGAGCCTAAGTGCTCATATCGCAGGCAGATTTTCTCTGGGTGAGAGGGTAAATCATTGGTTGCGCCCAGAAAAGTACCTATTGGGGACCCAGTGTTTCTGAAGTATGCAGCCATTGGGGGAACTATATGTTGGGTAGTGGTTTGGGTACTGGTTCCCAGGACTGTCTGGAGAGCTTGTGTATTCAAAGGTATGGTAGATCCCCAAACAACAGTGGCTGGTGTGACTTTCGAGGTCCATTTCTTTTGAGTAGGAGGCTCGAGTTTGACAAGTATTCTAGGATTCGGGGCCGACCTAAGGACTCTTTCAAATTTAGCTGTGGAAAAAGACCCAATCCCACTAAAGGTTTGCCTCTTAAAACTACAACTCGGGGAACCCTCAGAAGGTGTAAAATCAAAATCTCTGGAAGGGGGTGAGTTCATGCCCTCCTTCTAGCGCCAGTTTCTGTTGACGGGGTTTTGCTGACCGGGTCTGCCAACAATCATAAGTTGTCACCGGATACTGGGGAAATTGGCCAACTCCGCTTGCAAAGGTTGTCCGGGGGGGAATAAATCCTCCGGGCCTTCAAGCACCTCGGTGTCAGGTCATGACGGTGCGGGGCTCGGTTGTGAGAGGTGACTATTTTCGAGGGGGATAGCTGGTTTCTTCAACTCATCTTCTCCAGAGATTCGACCAAAGTAAAGGTTTTCTGAGCGTTTTATACTTAACAAATAAAGCAAAAAAGATCCTGCAGGGTTAGAAGTATTTCATCTAACTATAGTCATGCTGAAATATCCGGAACATCAATAATACTCTGGTAGACTACACTAAATACCGAAGAAACACATAACCTTCAGCTAGCATTC
>MU223784.1:613299-643677 GCA_018584345.1 Thuja plicata | reverse complement strand
TCTAGCAAGCACTGGTGCGTGATACAATGGCGGCTCCAGGGGAGCATCTAACTATCAAGAACAGAACAATGGAGCATTGAGCTCTGCAACTTAAAAAGAGAAATCACTTTGCTATTGCTATGGACAACAAAAACATCAATTTTGCCGACCCTTGGAAATGGGCTGATCTACCTATTTATACATCTCTTTTAACCCTAACCCTATTTACATCACGTCTCAATAAAATACAATATCTGGGGGCCGGTACTACCTGCGCCACCCTACAAAAGACCTAGAGACGGAATAGGTCTATCATGTCAGAAGAATAAGATAAGAATATACATCGGAAGAATCAGTCTCGGGAAGAGAACCGGAAAGGAGGAAGAAGAAAGTAGGTCCCTCGAAGATCAAGGCTACATGCCTCATAAATGGGAAATGCGGCGCCCTGTCTCCAATGTGCCAGATATACTCCTGAGCGGCACCTTGAGAAGACCATCCTGTCAGAAGACCAACCGCCAAGCAGACGCCCCTTGATGTGGCCAACTACCTTCTGACAGTCTTTATTACCCACCTCAAAAAGTGACCGATCGGCCTCGGGGACCGGGACACGGATCACTTTAAAGAATATAAATTATTGGATCCCGAGACTCCGGGATGGGGGAACTTACGTCCCAAAAGAATAAAGAATACTCAATGTGAGTTTTTCCCCGGCCTTCGGAGAAAGCTCAAGGTTGCTTATTATCGTTGAAGGCCTGGAGGAGGCAAGAAATGCCATCCTCATCTATCTCTTTTAGGCTGGCCCTTCTATGCCTGGCCACTTCAACTTGTTCCCCCAGGTCCAGAACGTTTCCTTTAAATTCATCTGCCATTCTCGCAGCGTCATGACCCTTAAGTATCATCTTGGTTAATTTCATCATCTGGGCCCCATCCATTCCCTCCGGAGATTGATACTGGGATTTTATTATCTCATCAAAATTCCCCAAAACTGAATCTTCAGGGTATAAGTATTTGTACTAAGCGGATCAGCCCCGGAAGCCTTTATTACAAAAGACTTATATAAATTAGAAGAGTATTTCACAGCATTTACCTTTTCCTGCAAGGACTCTACCAGTTGCTTGGTCACCTCCAATGTGAGGTCAAGTCTGGAGTACTGAGTTCTCACAAAATCAAATGATTCCTCACCCAGAATTCCAGATTAAGAAATTATGTCTTCTCCTAAGGTGAGGAGCTCTTCGAGCTCCACCTTCCATGCTTGGTAATTTTCAGTGTCACTCTCCCACTGCTCAATGAGTGCTTCAGCCTGATGAATAATTTTTCGGGCTATGTATAAGTCTGGGAGAGTGGACGCTAGGAAACGCCGGGTGTTTCCTATCTGTAGGGCGACCCTTTCATCCACTGCTTGGGCCTTCTTTTTCATTACCTGCAAGGAGTCTATGTCACTCTGTGATATTTCTTCTGCTGTAGAGGTATCTAGAGGGGCGACATTAATGGGTCTGGCCAACTCGATAAGCAATCCCACAAGATTCGCATTCTTCTCTTTCTCAGCTTTGAGCCTCTGGGCCTCCTTTTCGTATCGGGCTTCAACTGCCCTTGCTGCCTCCTTAAGCAAGTCTACCTCACCTTGCTTTCCTCTTTTGCCCAGGGAGACCTCTGCAATATTGTAATCTACGGGATCTGCAGTTGCTTCATCGACGTCTGGGGGAGGTGTCGCTATAATGGCAACGGTTTCTCCGCCCGACCCAGTTCACATAGTATGAACTGTCCGGGCTTTCTTTGCCTTCGTCGGGGCCTGAACTTGGGCCATCATTTCGGCCAGGGAGAGAGGAATCACCGGAGTAGACTGAGCTTTTCTCTTTTTTCTCTCTACCAGCCACTGAGGTGGGAGAGGTGGCCTTCCTGCCAGAATTTTTTCTCCTGATTCTCTCCCAGTCTCCGGTGACTATTGCTCCTTAGTGTCGTGGATCTCATCCATCCTCCCTACCTCAACTTCTTCTGCAGCAACATTCTTTTCAACCTCCATCTCCTCAGCCTGGTCCTGTATTTCTATCGCTAGGTTTGGACCTTGGTGGGCTTCTTCGGGGATGTCCTCCTTTTTCTTCTCTTCTTGTTCTTCTTGTGCCAGGGCTTCTCCCTCTGTTGGCAGTAGGGGAGGTATCAGGCCGAGATTCAGAGTTTGGGCCGCTATGATAACTTGCCCGAAGGTTGCTCCCGGGAGTGGCCCCTGGAACGTGGCGGCTGGGTTTACGGTTACTCTCGGAGGTCTAGTTCTCCCAGCAGATGCCATTTGTTCACCTGGCTTTAGTTGGTCCACTCTCGGACCTTGTATCTCTTGAGCCCCAGAAATAATCTCTGGCTCCGGCTCTTCTTCTGCTTCTTTCTCTTGTTCTTGTGCAGGTTCTTGTTCCAAGTCTTCTTGATCCGCAACCTCTTGCTCTTTCTCCGGGACATCTGTCCCTGCTTGGGTATCGTCCCCTTGCAAATTCCCGAACTCATCGGTTGCAAACACATCATCAAATTCCTCTTGCAGAGGGGGACTAGCTGGGACCTCTGCAGGCTCTGCTTCTTTCTCCGGTTCTGGGGAACTGGAAGAAAGGATCTCTACTTCTCGGGGGAGGGATGCCCTTGGTGTTGGTTCTGCCTTGACCTGCTTGATGTGTTTCCTCTTCCTCCTGGTGACCAAAGGTGGCCCCGCATTGGCTATAGCTTCTGCCTCTATGGGATCCACCCCCGTTGCCTTGACCATTAAGGCTGGCAGCGACGGGGAGGATGGAGGATGAATTGGTCTGGCCATGAGCGGGGGAGTGGCCAGCCTCGTTATTAACTGCTCCCTCATTCGCTGGGAGGCTGCCACAAATTTCTTGATCTGTTCTTGAATAGGGACTTCCTGCGCGGAGGGTGTTGTAGCTATCCCTTTTCCCTTGTCTGCACCCTGCGAGGAAGTCCCGGCCCCTGGGGTCAATCTTGGTACCGGTGGTGGAGTCAACTTTGGTGCTGGTCGGCGAGCTTGACGCATACTCCCGGGGCACACCCTCTTAAAATAGGCATGACTTCGCTCGACCACATCTCGATTGAAGTCCTCAATTGTGGGTCCCTCCTGGGCAGCCCAATCCATTGCCAGCAGTGCCAACTTATCGATCCCCTTTTCTTTGTACTGGGGGTCTATGGTGGGGGCGGCATCAGAGAAGCCCGGAGGGAATCTCTGGAGCTTCAGTTCCTGCATCACTCTGGCTGTCATTCTGATATAGTATCGGCTTGGAACCTCCACATCGTCTTGGCAATCTGCCTAGAAGTCCTCCATGTGTATTTGATGGGGCTCTAAAGCCCGGGGCATTGCCGTTGCTATTTTTCCATGCGGATCAAAGTTCTTCCGTGCCAGATAGAATTCCTGCAAGTTATAACTTTTCAGCTCATTGTCTGCCTCTTTTGCGGTGGCCAGACTGCAGGTGTTGTTCCCACAGGTGATTGGGAATGAGACCTTGGGGACCTTCTTGAGGGCAAAGAAGGTGTGCAATTCCATCATCTGCCGGCAATATTCCAGCAGCACGATCTTGTCCCCGTAATGTCTGGGCAACAAGTAGGGTTTCCCGGAGAAGCCGGTGACCCTAATGTATGTATGCTGCTGGAACTGAATATAGTAGTGTCCATAACTACTAATTAAATTCATCGCCTCAGTGGATAGGTGGTATTCGGCATCCCGGGTGGGCGTGAGTAGATGGTAGTAAATGAACGCATCGTTTACCCAGCAGAAATTGGGGAAGCTGGCCTCCCATTGAATCTGTGGGAAATGGTCCCATGGTGCCTTTTATTTCGGGCCCATCCCGAGTACACCATCTATAAGTAGGCCATTGGAGTGGGGCCTCTGTTGTGCTAGGGCCCAAAAAATATAAGAAGACATATAGAACTTCTTTTTCCTGTCCACGTGGAGGAACTGGGCGTCGACGTGATTGGAGATTATCGCGGCCTAGTCAAAGAATTCTCCCTTGGTGGAGATGTCAAGGAGGAAATAATACATCTATTTTGCAAATTCCTGGGCGGAGGGTTGCCCAAATACCCGGGCCAATGCTATTATCCCCATCTGGATGCTCTCCTTGAATTCAGAGCGGGGGATTTCTATCTTCATTCTCTTTGGATCCCTCTTCGGGGCCTTGAGCCAGTGGGTATTCATGTACACCTGGGTAGCATCCTCCAGTTGAGTAAACTGGTCCAAGGCATCAGCCTTTGTAACCACTGTGGTTCTGTCAAATTGTGGGATTCCTAGTCCCGCCCAGAATGTGTTTGGGTCGAGGGATACCAGAGGAGTGGGGTATCCTTTAGGTTCCGTGGCCACAAGCATGACAGCCCGGACGGAAGAGTTGTAGTTGGCAGCCAATGTTAAGATGAGCTCCGGAGACTGCACAAAGCAAGGGAAGCAAGCTGCCCGGAGGATCCCAGAACCTTCAACGTTAATTGCTAGTTGATCTCCAGCCTATCGCTGGATGTGCATCACTTTTACCAGGGCCTGCATCTCTGCCCACATCCTGACGCTTGTGGCGGTTATGAGTTTAACCTTGGACTCAATCTTTGAGCCCATAATGTTGTTGTTCTGTATGAACTTCATGATGAGGGGTAGTTTCTCCAGGGCCCTCTCCATCTTGGATCTTATGGCTGCCCTGGTTTCTTTCACTGTTTGTAGTTTCGAACTTCCGGGAGGAGACGACGCAGACGCTTCAGACATGTTTGGGAGACGAATTCCAGGAACCTGCAAGGCAAAGTGACCATCAGAATATTTTTATCAAGATAAAATAGTTACTCCGGGATCCGGAGATCTTACCACCGCGACGTTTGCTTTTCCTGAAAAGTTAGTATCATGCAAAGATAACCCAAAAGAAAAACACATCGTGAACTTGAAGTATCAACATATCCAGGTCTGGAGAATTTTATCACACTTGGAAAAGACACAGGATGGATGGTGGTAAGATGCCCGAAGCCCGGAGAAATGACCGTTAGTGAAGATGTATGAAAAGGCAAGTTGTCGAGCCCACGTGGATGCCACGTGCGTTGGCATTAAATAGATGTGATGGCGATGACGGCGGAGCTAACTGTCCGAATGCGTGAAAAGGGAGAGCCACTTGGCTGGAATTGATTGCGCACATGGGACATAAATGAGGTTCTAACAGACTTCATGGAGGAGAGAGAAAACCACCTGTTTGAAACCAGCGGGGAGCCGAGTTTCAAATAGGTGGTTTCCTGCCTCGAAGCGAACTTGAAGGCGAAAAACCAGAAGCAAAGGTGACTCAACTAGCTTGTCGAGTCACCTAGAAGGATATACACGAAGCCGAGGGATATGTACAGGGAACAAAAGGATATACAGAGGGCACCTTACAACTACGAACATATATACATGAATATACAATGCAGGACGACGTCCGCGGGAAAACTAGACAAAGCAGAAACAAATATACAACTTGCCTACGTATTTACAAATAGACCACCATTTACACTATTTACATTATTTACAGAAACATCTTCTGCACAAAGAGTGGACAACCCTCTGGAAGAGCCGACCCACCAACGGGCGGCGAAACCATAAATGAAGGACCAGACACGACCAAGGAATGAAAGAAAAACCAGACGAACAAGAACAAAAGCAAAAAATAGAGAGGAGGGGAGGCGGAAGCACCAACCTGAGAACGTAGAAGGTGGAGGACAAAGAAGGGTTTACCGCAGGAGCCTGAACGGTCGACTGATCGGGAGCATCACCACGAAGCGCTTGCGCTTGCCTGAGAATGCAGAAGGTGTTAAGCTTTGATTATCACAAATTCTCTGCAAATGCTCTATTAATCGCTTTAAAATCACTCTAATTCTCTCTAAGTGCTTGAAGGTTTTAATCACGGTAAGTGTGAAAATGACAGGTAATTTCTATTTATACCCGCGATAAAAAGGCAATCCTCCTCCTCCGGAAATTTCCAGATGAGCGAAACCTCCAGACTCTGGGCCCGGGGATTCCTTGTGATGATATTCTTAAGAACATCATAGCGAAGAATCCCAGAGTTCAGAATCAGGCTTCCAACAAAGACAACCTCCGGGACCGGAGTCCCGGAGACAAAAAACAAACAACAAAATGCCACGCCGGGGAAGAAAACCCCAGAGAAAGAAAACAAAAAAGGAAAGAAAGACAAGCGAAACCGCAAACCAAAAGCAGGCGAAAGCAAAAAAAAGGGGGACCCAACATTTTGCACACAAAATGTAGGGATAGGGATGCAGGGCATAACACCTCTGATCTTTTTTAAAAATCTGATCTTTCCACCGTCTGAGAAAATATCTGATATTTCTGCTTCTTTTCATTCGCTGAGTAAGCGATGCCATCTGTTCCTTGGCCTGTCGCACACTAAATCTCTTTTTCTGTTACCGATATTGAAACAAATCTATCTCAGATATCAGCCGACTATTCTGTGCATAATTTTGCAATTTAGAATACTTTGACGAACCTTTGAAACCCTGCAAGCCGAGAAAAACATCTGTCATCTGCAAACTTAACAACCTGGGCTCTGAAAACTTTTCAGCTAATCCATCATCGCACTGTCGCAGGCTATGTTAAACTGACTTTTTTGATTTGGGCGACTAAGCAACATGTTTCCTCGTCTGCACCCTCTGTCTGATCGCATACTCGCACAACTTAATACTCTATCCTTGTCATATGTGCGAGTGAGTGATAGCATCCATTTTGTACTCGGTCGCAAGCTTGCAAGCCATTTTCCCTTTACCTTTATTGTTTGGCGACTGCGCGATAACCTCCATTCTCTATTCAGTCGCAAGCTCGCGAGCTCATCTCTGATCACCCCAAAACATCAGCGGGTGATGAGTTTATCAGTCCCTTTGGTCGCTCGGTTGCAGACCCATATCAACTATGAAAACTGTCTGTACGACTGGCGACGCGTCCCTTGTTTAGCTCGTCGCACACCTGCGAGCTCATAACCCGACTTTGACAAGGCCTCGCGACTGCGCGATGCATACCTTAAAGCGCTGAACTCGCTCAGTCGCACACAAAACATAACTAGACCCAAGTGGATCACGACTGCGTGACTCCCTTTCTCAGACAGCTCATCGCGAACTCGCAGACAGATCGGAGCTACTCAAAAATAGATCGCGATTGCGTGATGACATGATTTACAACTCGTCGCGCACTTGCAGACAAAGCAGAACTCTTCATAAACGGCTCGCGATTGCGCGATGACCCTCAATTGCAACTCGTTGCGCAGTCGCGTGATATAAGGACATGACATAAAAACTGATGCGATAGAGCGATGAGATGAGACATAACTTCAAAAAGGGACATAAATGTTTTTTGCGCGGCAAAACAGGGTTTAAAATCAGGAAGCCCGGGAAAGAGCAGAAACCAAGAAAATCAGAGAATGAGTATGAATGTGATCCAACAAAACTGAGAATTTTACCCTACTCCATTCAAAACATAGTAAATTCACCCGATTGATCTTGGTACCAAAAATCGGTGAACAGACACTTTAGGAGGGATAAAGGGATTTAAACGGTCACACAGGGTAGACCAGGCCAAATTGCATAGGATAGAAAATTTGGGCAACAGTATTATGAGCTTACAATAGATCTGAAAATCTACAAAGTATATTTGTATATGTGAACAGATCATTTACTATTTCAATTTAATCATTGGATTAGAAATTATCTTAACCGAGCAGGACTTAAAAATCCTTTCTATATTGAGATACATCCTAAGGAGTATCAAAAGGTTTGGTCATGAAGATAGCATAGAGATGCCAGATACCAATTGACAAACTACACTGGGTTTGGTCATAAAAGGTAGCATAGAGATGCCAAATATCAAGTGACAAACTATTCTATTTAAATCTTCTAACAAGGTCACACCTAACAATGTGTTTGTAACCTTTAACGGGGTTGGCTCTTCACCGAGCTCACTTTAGAAGAGTGAAAATTTTGGGTTACCGGTCCCAAGTGGTTTTTTCCCTTAATAGGGTTTCTACATTAAAAATCCATGTGTCAATGTGTTTATGAGTCATTACTTTAGCGTATTGCATTACACATAAATAATCTGGATTGATCGGTATACTCTAAGTAATTTACAGTATTTCAGTAAATGAAAGACTGCTAATTGGTAAACAATAAGAATAAGGTTTTACAATGAACTCCGAGCAGTAGTGATTTGTTAAGATTATTTGAAGGCATTCATATTGTAGTACTGAAGATAACTAGAGGCTTATAATTGAGGTGATAATTTTTTGGGTTAATTTATTGGAATAATTTGAGGGTACTAATTCACCCCCCCTCTCAGTTATTCTAACAGAACATGTTACAGAGCCATCAAAACTTTTCTGGGTAGTACAGGTATAGTTGCAGATTCTGTGAAAGTTTCGTCTAAAAGTGTCATGAACAAGTCACCAAAGTTTACCTATCCCAGGTACAAGTTGAGTTTCAACTTGTCCTAGCCATTTTTAGCTATAAAATTTCAACCAGGTGCGTTATGTCTTCTGATTTTTTATTCTATCATTTTCAGCTTTGTATCAGTTTGTTTTAGTCTATTTTGATCAGCTTTTTAGTGTCTTTTCCTATTAGATATACTTTATCACTTAATCAATCCTATTTCATTACATTACATCTTTAGTGAAGGAAAAATTCATATTCCTGATTAGTTATTGAGTCACCTCTTAAAGCTATTATGGATACTCTTCCTTCCTAAATATGCAATCAATGAAATGGGGAAGTAATTCACTTAATATATTTTATGTTTCAATACTTATCACCCCTATTTCTGATTTTACATTTTGGTGAACCTAAATCTCTTACATAATTTTTATTTGGTGGTTAGATCATCTTTACATGATCTCCTTTTTATGCATTGTAGTAGAAAACCTTGACATCATATCTTTACTAAATTGTATGCATAAGGTTGACCTATTGTACATTTTGTTGAACCCAATGTATTACATTTCCATTATTATTTTTGTGTTAGACTCTTTATATGTGCTTCTTATTTAGATCTATATCTACTTGTGCATGCTTTACAATACATGTTTACATTTGATAGTTAGATGTGTCTTTCATAGAAGATCTTCTTTGTTTGGATTTCATATCTATTTCAAATCTCAAGATTGTATTATATCTATACCCTTCCTCTCATTCCCCCATGCATGAGTTTTATCACTTTCAGTCCTACTTATAGCATTCTAGTTAGGAGAAGTCATAGAATTATGGGTTCCTTTGATCCCGAGCCTTCTCTCTTTCCTAGGACTCTTGATGAGACCTACATGCATCCTAATGACATCAATCCTATCATGGAGAATAACTCTTCTCATTATTCTCATGATGAAGATGAGGCTTTAAGATTTCTTCCTATGCAAGTACATAATATTTCCAATGACTGAGAAATTTGAACAATGGTCAGGACAAGAAAAATCTAATCCTGTGATCATTTCTATTGTATAAGGCTTAAGGAAGTTAATTCATAATCATGAACATGGTGTTTACATCTTGAATCGCATTTCTCATCTCATTGATACTAATGTTAAACCTATTGGGGATTGTGCTCAATAGGTAGGTTCCATTTCACCTACCACTAGTGTTGGGACCTCTATGCCTATTTCTACTTCAATTCCTACTATTTCTACCTATGCTCCACCTATCATAACAACTTAAATTCAAAATAGAAATCCCACACATGTTAGCATTCCCAATCATATTGCTCCTATCCCTTCAAGTGTACCATGTTTCTTTAGCTTCATCAATTCCCACTTACAATATTGTGCCCTTTTCACATTAAATCATTCCTTCCATTTCTCATAATTCTCCAAATATTTCCAACATGCCTCCTCTTACCATTATTTGTAATGATACTACCATTAATATCTTGGCTCAAACTATGTCTTCCTTGAAACAATAAATTGCTTCAATGAATCAATCCAAGTTCAATATTCCTACTTGTGGCACTACTAGTCCTTTGTCTTTGGATATCATTTGTGTTGTTATCCTGCAATACATGGAGATTCCTCATCTTGAGACTTATAACGTTAAGGATGATCCTTTGACTCATGTTAAAACTTTTCAAACCTTATGTAGTAATTTTTGTCGTGACCATGGGTTCATGGCTAAATTATTTACTAGAAAATTTTGAGACAAAGCATTGCAATGGTATTTTCCTTTGCCTCCTTATTCTATTTATTCCTTCCAAAATCTTGCTAACGCTTTCATTCAACAATTTTAAAACAACATTGGTCATAAGATTTCTTTGACTGATTTAATGTATTGTAAACAAGGTGTTAAAGAAAAAGTGATTGATTTCATTGGTAGATTTAAGCATTTGCATGCTCAAATTTCTTATCGTGTGATTGATATTTATGTTCAATGCATTTTCATTGCTAATTTACAAAAATACATTAGAGATAAGATTCTACTTTCTAAATTCTCTTCTTTCACTTAATTATGTGTAGTGCTTCATAATTATTAGCTTCAAGTGAGTCAGTTTGAGAGCATTAATCTAATGGCTCTGGTTGATAAGTTTGATGTTGCATTCAACAATTTTAACAAGTTTTAGAAACTAAATAACTTCATTAAGATCAATAATTCATCCAATAATGTTGATGAACAAGTGGCGGTAACATCTAAAGGTGTGGCTCCTTTGTCATCTATTTTTAGACATGCTCATAATTTTATTCAGATTTTTGAATCTTTGCATAATGTGATATTGAAGTTAATTAATGCTAAAGTGTTAACTCTTCCTCCTATTAAGTCTATTGACACACCCAAACCTTTAACCTAATACTTTGATCACAAATCTTTTTGCCAATACCATCATCAACCCGATCATGATACTGAAAAGTGTTTCCATTTGAAATATGTAATTTGGGACCTTATTGATTCTAATGTTATATATTTTAAGGGTGTCAATGATCAAGGAAGTGTTGAGCGTCATTTTTACACAAGACAACTTGTTAGGATCTCTAGATTTGATTTCCTCTCTTGAAAGAATAACGAAGTTATTCCCAAGGTTCTCCGGGGTTGGCTCACAACCTGCTTGGTTACTCAGTTGAAGATAAATATGAATGTTCATGAGGAGGCCTTTGTTGGTATGTTCAATAAATCAAACTGCAAAACAATCTTTAGTACTATTTTCGGGGTTTTCTATTTACAAGATTTGCATTTAACTAAAAGTGCAATTTTGTATTTCAAGATGATTAATTTCAGATTTAAGACATAATTCAAAGGAGAAAGGTAACAAGAAATAAATAAAATTACTGAAACAAAATCCTATGGACATAAACTGTTGTAAACCCTTCCTTGTGAATTAAATGATGGAGAGATTTGGAATAAACCCAAGAGGTATAAATCAGACAAAGTCGCAATTCTATACCCAATGGATGCAAGTGTTTGGAGAGAAGATGAATTCACTCGTGCAAGATATTCAAAATCTATCAAATTGTGAAGCCACCAAGATGTGCACACCCACGAGATGCATTTATCATTAATCCCAATGGATGATCCCTTCCACACATTTGTCATAGCAAGGTAGATAGAGAAAAACAAACTCCAACTAAGGTAAACGCGAATTCGAAACACAACAAAACAAAAGGCTCTTTGAAAATAATGAACAATGTATGCATAAATTCACCAATTCACATAGATGGTAGCAATTAACACACTAAGAATGAAACACCAAATGTAGATCTTTATTGCATTAATAATTTGACCCTGTTACATTGATTTGATTAAAATAGAAGAGTTTTTGATCTACCAACTATGAATGCCAAAATTAGGGCATCAGAGAGTCTAAATTTATGAAAATAAACTAAAACTAAAGTTTTGCTGAAAAGAAACTATTGCTAACTGATACTAAATAGCTTGCATGGATTTTAAATCCATTTACAATCAGGTTTTCCATGCAAGAGGGATCAAACTCGTCAAGAAAAGAAAGAGAAAGAAGATAGGGTTTCTTCTATGAACTTGGAGTCTTCTTCTTGATTCTTGAAATTCTTCCTTGGAATCTCCATTTGGAGGTTCTTCTTGCAGTGGGAACTGATAGAGGACCCTTAGTCCTTCCAAAAAAAACTCAAGTTAATCATCAATCTGATCTGGCGTTCAACTTCTATGCAAAAAGGCAATCTCGCTGGAAACAATCAGAATTTCATCCCCTGACCTCTACTCCGAAGTTTTTTAGTACCCAAAATTTGCTAAGTATCAAACCACCCTGAAGGACTGAAAGTTTCGGCCCTTTCGGAGGCTAAAAGGCTGAAAAGGCCAAAAGGTCAAAATATCTGGAAGGCCAAAAGGACAAAAAACCTAGAGGCCGAAAAGCCAAAAATTGCATTGCTTGAGGGGCCCGAAAGGCCAAAAGGCCAAAACCTACCTTTGGAGAAAATTGCTAAGTGTTGAGACTGTCTTCCTAAAAATGCTTAAGGGGTTTGAGGAGTCAGTTTGGGAAGACTTATAGATGTGCAACCTGGAGCCTCTGCATGATCTCCTCAACTTCCTCGTAGTTTATCTCCTTCCTTTTTACCTTATTGAACTTTCGTTCTTGCTTATCTTTAAATACAGTCAATTTAGAAGCAAAGAATTGGATCTCCTCTTCATGTTCTAACATCCTTAACATATCTTCCTTTGAATAAAATAGCTATTGTAAGGCCTTCTTGGTATTGATACCAGCCAGAATATCCCTGAATTGTTGGACCACTTCTTTTAATGGCCGTAAGATATGTTTATCTTCATCTTGGTACAAGTCGAGGCCAATTCCTGTAAAGAAAACATCTATTTATTCTACCCACCCCAAGACCTCTTTATGATTTTCTAATATGGAGGCTTGACATTTCTTATACACCTTAATTATCTTGGCCATCCGTTTGGTCTAGGTCTCAAAGTTATCTAGCTCTTCACCTTCATATATTTTTACCAATATCTGGAAACGTTGTTTCCTAATTATTTCTAGGTCTTAGAGAGCGAATTTCCATTTGTCTATCTCATAATCCAGGCCACCTTCATTCTCCATCAAGTATATTAAATTTGTAGCTTAAAAAAAACAACCCTGTAAGGCTTATATACCCGTTTGATGGCCTCTTCTCCGTACTGCTCAAAATCACTTTTCCAATTTGCACTTGCTTTGATAAAGGATGGGGTCAAACCTGCTGGTGAGTCTGGGGTGTTCCTTTTTTCCAATATTGCCTCTAATGAGGCCTCTAAGAAACTTGGATCAATAGGACCAACCACCTTGTGAATGAACTTCTTCAAAGCTTCATTCTATTCTGTCAAGGATTTTAGGGTTTCCTCATCCTTGCCCATGAACCATAGGGCATGCTTAAGCCCTAGGACTGCCAGTTTTTGGCTCCCTTCCCTAGTGGGCTCACCCAAGTATACTTATTTGAATGTGTAATCTTCATTGGTTGCTTGTGCTTGAGAGGTGTTAGCAATAGGAATTGTAACTTGTGCTTTCCAACAACCCCCAGTGTATTGGGTAACATAGGATATTGTCTATGCTGGTATGGTGACCCCTGTTTGGTGGAAGGCTTTCACTATAGATGCCATATTTGTATCTTCCCCTTCTTCCTCATCTGTGTAAGTTATGTTCCTCAATTAGATCTCTTTAGTTAACCAGATAGGTTTACTAAATACGGTGACTAGCTCATATGGGGCAACATGGATGACTGAAGCCAAGTTTTGGGACCCCGGGGTCACTTCTTTCTCTAACCCTTTTTCTTGTTCCCTTCCATGTTCACCCTCTCCATTTATTCCTTCTCATTTTCCTTCTCCTTCCCTTCCCTCTTCTACCTTTTCTTCTTCTACTGCCTTATCTTGTCTTTCCTTGTCTGTGTCTTCATCTCCTAAGGAGATGATCAACACTTCCATATTAAAACCGGCCATGGATTTCAGTGTGGTTTTGAAAGGTGACACAACTTCTACACTTACTGACCCTCTAGGGGTTGGGATGGAGCAAGGAAAAGAGACTAATGGTGGTGGAGTAGGTGTAGGAAGAGTTGGAGTGGGAAATGGAAGAGTGGTAGTTGGAGGTGGAGTTGGGAGAAATGGTGGTGGAGTAGGAATTGGAGGTGGGAGACTAGTTGGTTGAGTGGGAATGTGAGATGATGGAGTTGTAGCAGGAGTCTCTCATGTGGCCTTATCCCCTGTTATGCCTTGAGCTATGGGGGAATCTTGATATCCAGGCCCTTGGTCTATGTTAGAGCTCACCTTTGTGATAGGAACGCTAGGCATTGGATTGGTGAACTAAGTGGGAGGTGGAGTGAGGGTCACCTGGGGCTGGAAGAGTGATGGAGCTCCCATGTCATACCCTATCGCATAACCTAATATGTCTTGCCCTAGGTCTGAAAATCCCTCTAGACCTTCAAAGTCAGATATCTAGAATTCATCTGATCCTAAGGCCTCCAAAGGATTGTCTTGTTCCAGAGGGTCCTATTTATGTTTCCTGGTAGTTTCCTTTTCCTTCCTCTTTTGATATCTTGTCCTTTTGAATAGAGGTACTTCTTCCTCTTCTTCGGGTTCTTCCTATAAGGTTTCTAGTTGGGGAGATGCAGAAGCTCTCTTCCTTTTATACATTTTCTTACCCTTTTCGGTAGTAGGAGGAGATTGGCCAGAAGTGCAAGGGCCTTCATCTTATGGGGCCTATGATGATTGCACTGGAGGATCTATTTGTCCATTCATTATATTCTTTGGAGCTTTGTGCCTTGTATTTGACCCATACTCTACCACGCATTCATGGCCATAAACCATGCTTGGCTTCTGTGGTGGCGCTTTCTTATATTGTGGTACTGTATTTTTCTCCCCATGTTGTTTATCCGACTTCTTGGGTGGATCCATTAATGTCTTGACCAGGATTGGATCCATCTTATAAGGCCTTTGGATCCAAGTTTTAGTTGTTCAGAGCACATGCCTAGCTTGGAACACAATGTCATCATTCTCATCTTTATCAACTTTGGCATTCATGATGCGCCTTTCATATATCTTATCCAAAGTGTAAATTGCCTCTAATACCATGTCTAAATCATTCTCCCAAACCTTCAGAGGAATTGAGGCCTTCAAAGTATCTTGTGCAAGGGTAAGGAACATCCTTCAATAGTCCCTGATCCTGACCTCATGATCATCTACACAATTGATCCAGTGATCTTTAAGATGTGGTTCATGGATATAGAACCTTCCAATAATGTGGTTGTATGTACCTATTGCGTCAAACCTGGGCCAGACTATTTTGTAAAGCTACAGTGGGCATTCATCCCATTCGAAGGCCAAGGATTTTCAAACCTTCATATCTTGTAAAGTGTATGGGCCCAGAAGAATAGGGAAGTCCCAACAATGTTTCTTCTTATGCTTTATATGGTCATAGGCATCAACGAGCTATCTGTCCATTTCTAAAGTGATTATCGAATCAGATGAATATCTAGGTAACTTCTTAGGTTTCAAAGTAGACCTTTTGTTTTTGGGGATCAGTTGCTTGAGGTAGTTTTTATTGACAATGTCATATGCATCTTCCCCTTTTTTGTTGAACCTTTTGTTGCCTTTCTCAATGAAGAAGTCATAGAACTTGTCTATGACTTTATGGAGGTGGAAAAATTATTCTATGATATCTGGTCTAATGTCCAGTACCACCTGTCCCTTTGTATTCTAGACCACCCTTTTATCTGAGTTGAAGTGGTTCACCAAGTTTATGATCAACTTAGATGATGTGACAACCACTGGGTGGGCTGCAACATTGACTAGGCCTGACAGGACTAGTGAGGTGCAGTCCTCAGATCTCCCAGTTGGTTGGGAACATCTTGTCAGGAACATATCCTAGTCTACATTCCCAATGTCAGTATCAGTGATCTTAATATGCTTGTTGCCAATCTTTGAAGGGGGGGGTGTTCCCCTTATATAGATACTTCATTTGTGACACAATCCATTTCTTAGGCATTCCTGCAAGGAATATGCAGGCATCAATTTTTTATTTGAAGAAGAAACTAAAAAAAATAGGAAAGAACTGATTAACATAAGTAAAAATCTCTTTAAGTAGCCAGAAATGCAAATTTTGCACTTTTGGCCCTTTCAGGATTTCAGATGCCAAAAACTAGTTTGGAGACTGAAAGGGCCAAAAGTACAAAAGAGAAATCAGCGATGAGGATTGAGATCAGCCAGACTTTTTGGCGTGAGAAAGTTCGAAAGGGTTATTTGGACTCTAAAAGTCCAAATGGGATCTTGGACTCCAAAATTCCAAATGGGATCTCGGACTCCGAAATTCCAAAATCCACAAGACAGAGAACACTTATAGAGATTCAGACTTGTCGGCATTTCAGACGTGTCGAAGGTCTAAAATGCCAAAAAGGCCAAATCTCTGAGGAGCACTTGGGTGACAAATTTGACCTGGTTTTTAGCCTTTTAGAGGCCAAAAACCTATGAGAAAGGTCGTGATAGAAGAAAAAGGAAAACCCAAAGCGCAAATGCAAATGATGTCGAGGACCGACGAGACAAGGAGAGGCCTCCCCTTCAAGGCCAAGGGTACAAAGAAAACCCTAAGGATTCAGGGGGGAGGCACACTAAACCAAACAAGCCCTAGAATGCAAACAAAAAACCTAAACTTGACAATGAAAGACAAGGAAAATGACAAACAACCCTACCTTGAGAGCTAGGAGTGGAAGGCAGGGGCAAGAGCCCATAGATGCAGAGCAATCAGCCAAGAGGAGAGAAATCAATGAAGTGGCAAAGTTACGGGGAGCTCAGAAGAAGGTAGAGAAGAAAATGCAGAGTGAATGTCATTTTAGGGCCTTAAGTCCTTATATATACCTGGGGGGATGTCAGCACTTTTTGGTGTTTCGGCATCTGAAACACCGAAAGTTTGTAGGTAGATACTTTCGGTCTTTCAGTGGTTTTGGAGGCTGAAAATACTAAAAGGGCTAAACTTAGGCCTTTCTGCCATTTCATAATTTTAGAGGACTTGAGGTCCTCCAAAATGCCAAAAGGGCAGAAAGGCCAAAAAAGTGTTTTGACTTTGTTCAACAGGCCGATAATGAGACCCATTTGCGAGGGACTGGGAAAGGGGCATACTCAAAAGACCAAAAGAAAAAAAGGGGGGTCCTAATGGAAAGAGGACCAAAATGGGGTGTATGTTGTGGACCCACAACAAATAGCCCCAACAAAAGGAGGAATGACCAAGACATTTCTTCATTATCAAGACTCTTCTGGGTTGTAATTTTGTAGTAGAACAAAAACCAAGAGATGTATGAGTTAATGATCTTTCAATGACTTCCAAATCTAAAGTTTCTGCTAGTCTCCTTCGTGTGTGTTCACGTATGTTTATTCCTTGACCTTTGATTGTGGTAACCCAAGCATTCATCTGCTATTCCTAACCTTCTCCATGTAGACCAGGGCTTCTTGGAAAGAGATTTTCTGCCAGTTAGGCGTTCATAGCCCCGACAAAGTTTTCCCCAAATCCCAAGTATAACCTTTCTCTAATGCTAGCCGAGCGTTCATAGCCCCGGTAGAGATTGTCATACTCACCCTAATCTTCTCTGTCTGCTAGGTTATAGCATTTTTCTTGAGAATTCTTGTTCTTTGGATAGTTGTTATTATCCTTTTCTGGATACGTGAAATGTCTCCCACTTGGATGTATATTTATTCCATGCGTTTGGGTCCATATTTTCTTCTTTGATTGATCCGAGTAGTGACTAGGCTATGCTACCTGAATTCCAAACTCGTGACCTCTTCAGGCCACTTTTATTTTCACGTGTTCTTACTTTCTTCCTTCATCTTTTTCTCTTCTTTTCTTTTGCCACCGTCTTCACATTCATTCATACTTGGTTTCTAGGATCTGTGGGTACCCAAATCCACGCACTAATTTTGGTTGCAACTAACAAATGCTCGATAAAACAACATTCTTGGATGTCATTTCTTAATGTGTTTTGGTGATTAGGATGACCGAGCTTCCAACCTCTTCCTGTCTGCCAATGATAGATGCCGCTACTTTGTCTTTTAGAGTTTTCTCTATGCTGTATGTTGCCTTGGATAATTTGACTAAGAAATACCTCTTCTCCTATTTAGGAACCACTTGGAATGAATCCAAGAAACACTTGACCCAAAGAAAAATGAGCCCTAAGAAAAGGAGGAATGACCATGAATGGAAGAAAGGACTGACGGTGGGGACGACAAAGAAGAAAAGAAAACAAAGAAAGAAAAAAGGATTATGAAACAAGGGACGGAAGGCAGTCCCGCTTAGGATCCAAAATAATGTTTGAGAAAATTCCAATTGACTGGCAATGGGGTCAACTCTCCATCTAAGGTGTTGATCCTAAAAGTGTTCTCCCCCAAGATTTATGATATCTGATAAGGGTCTATCCACAATTTTTGGAATTTTGTGTGGCTACTCGACTTTTCTTTTGCCTTATCCCACATGAGGACAAGATCATAGATCATGAAGGATTTAATGGTGGCTCTCTTGTCAAACCACCTTTTGATGATGGTCTAGTGTTTTGACACATTCTCTAGGGCCAATGTTTGTTTCTCCTCCAGGTTGAGGAGATTCATGAGTCTAACTTGTACTCGATCTTCACCTCCCACGTACTGCTCCATAAATCTCAAAATTGGGATCTTCAAGTTCATAGGGAAGACTGGCTGCAAGAAAAAAACCAATTGGTATGGGGGTGTCCCCAAAGTGTTCTTGATCCTCACCTGGTCGATCCATAGGGAATATTTCAGTTGTGTTTGCCAATCTTGGAGATTTTCGTCTAGGAGATGTTTGATCACTGTCGTTAAGTTCTTGTTGGTAGACTCTGCTACTCCATTGCCTTGTGGATAATAATTAGAGGAGAATTTGAGGATTACCTAGTTTTCAAAGGCCTATTGCATGAGTGAGGTAGAGGAGAAAGAGGGAGCATTGTCACATACCAGATAGAATGGCATTCCAAACCTAGTTATGATGCGCTCCTCTAAGAACTTGGTTACAACCTCCGTGGTGTAATTTTTTAGTGCTTGAGCCTCTGTCTAGTGTGTATAGTAATTGGTGGATGTTAGAATAAACTTGTTTCTTGCAGGCAAAGGGGGGTTAATTACTCCAACAAAATATAAGCCCCATTGGGCGAACAAACATACCTCATATACCAGTTGTAGGGGCATTGCTGGATTTCTCTCCCGGGTTGCACCCATTTGGCAAGTGTGACATAATCTTACGTGCTCACCAATGTCTTTGAATATTGTTGGCCAGAAATATCACACTCTTAGGATTTGGTGAGCAGTTTCTTTAGCTAAAGTGTGTCCTATCCCATATTTGTCATGAAAAACTTCTAGGATGTGTTTCACCTCCAACCTATCTAGACACCTAAGGTACAAACCCTCATAATTGTGTTTATACAATTGGCCATTCTTTAACATGTAGGAGCTAATTTTGATTTTTAGATCTCTTCTCTACAAACCATTCATCCCCTCCGGGCAACGATTCTGTAGCAGGTAGTAAACTATGTCTTGGTACCATATATTGATAATCACACCTTGATCGGTGTAGGTCTAACACACTAAACCTTCTTCAACTTTGGAGATCAACTTTGTCAGGCCTTGGCCTCTCACTAATTTCATCGACTGTATCTCTAGGTCAAACTCTTGGAGGATTTCCATTCACCTTCCTCTTCTCCCTCCTAACTCATTCTGCATCAAAAGAGACTTGACAACCGCGTCAGGGACTATCCTGAAGACCTTGATCCTCAAGATGTAGTGTCAAAATTTCTTTATGACTTTAACGAGGGAAAACTACTATTTATCCAAGTTGGGGTACTTGATCTTAGCATCCTCAAAGGGGAAAATCATAAAGGCTATAGGTCTTTCATCTTCATTGTCCTTATTCTACATTAGGATGCCTGCGCATGAGTGTTCAGATGCAAAAGAATAGACCTTGAAGGGTATGGTATAGTCGGGAATAACAAGGATTGGGGCCATGGCGATGGCACTTTTTATTTCCTCAAAATATTTCTTTACTTGGATAGTCCATTCGATCTTGGCATCCTTTTTGAGCATGTCGTTCAATGGCTTTACTATCTCCGCTAAGCCACTGATGAACTTCCTTACGAAGTTAATCTTCCCAAAGAAAGATTTCAACTCTTTGTGGTTGTGGAGAAGTGTCAAATTTAGGATAGATTCCACCCTTTCGGGGTCTATGACTATCCCATCCTCTGAAATGATATTTCCCAACAACTTCCCTTCAGTTACCCCAAACATGCATTTCTTGAGATTGTGATAAATCCCATATTTCCTGCACCTTTACAGGCATTTTTTTAGGTCATCTATGTGGTCATCTCTTTGTTTCAAAAATATTGTGAGGTCATCCATGTAAATGATAATGCATTTCCCAACTAACCCTTTAAAAGCTATGTCCATTGCCCTTTGGAAAGTGGCCCTAACATTTATCATACCAAAGGGAATCTGTCGATAGGCGAAGGTTCCCCATTTTGTTGTAAATGTTGTTTTCAACCTTTCCTCTTCCTACACCATTACTTGATTGTATCCTAAGTAACCATCTAGAAAGGACATCATTTTGGATCCGTTGACTATCTGTAATACTTCATCGAGAGACGGGAGTGGGTAGTTGTCCTTTTGGGAGGATTTGTTCAGGGTCCAGAAGTCCACACATAACCTGATCTCACAAGTCTTCTTTCTTACTTGTACCAAGTTTGTGACCCATGTGGAATGTCAAATTGGAAAAATGATTTTGGCATCTAGTAACTTCTGGACTTCCTTTTGGATCAAGGGCTCCGTAGTAGGGTTCATGAGCCTTTGGCGTTGTCTAAAGGGTTTGGAATCTAGTTGCAGAGGGATGTTGTGTACTATGATTGAGGTATCATATGTCTTCAATTATTCATAGCTTCAGGCTATAACATCCAGATATTCGGTGAGGAGTTGGACCATTTTCTCCTTTTCTTCTTTGGTACCCACTTTGTCGATGTGAACCTCTCTTGGTTCTTCCTTTGTGCCAAGGTTGTATGTCTCACACTCTTTTCCATTGGGAGTTACATCTGGGTGTCTCTTTATGGTAGTCCCATCACTATCAAAAATCCTTTCCAACTCTACCATCCCCTTTGGTATAGCATTGGTCCTTAGGTTTATGATGCCATGGTCATCAAGATCCTCAGGGTTGATTTCTTCTTCTTCCTCTTCTTCCTTCCTTTCATCTATGATCTATTTTTTGAGCACACCAACACACATGATGAACTCAAGGATGTGTTGATCATCTTGGAAGACTTGGAAAATAGTGATGTTATCTAGGATGGCTGGCGCTGGGATGAGTTCAACCAAAAACTTCTTTAGGTTGGACTTCTCCATTGGATGTAATGAACTAGTAGATACAGCTAGGGCATCATTGATAACATTCTTTCTCCATGGGATGGATTGGATGTTGAAGGATTCAAAGTCATTGATCAAATCCCATGCCCTATTTTAGTAGGTTGAGAGCCTCTTATCATTGCAAGAATAGTGACTGTGAACTTGCTTGATGACCAATTATGAATCTCCTTCCACCGTCAAAGCCTTTATCCCTTTCTCGTGGGCCAAGAGAAGTCCATTAATCAATGCTTTGTACTCTACAACATTGTTAGTGCATCAAAATTATAATTTGTATGCAGCATAAGAAGACTTAACTCTCAAGTTTATTAGTTCGATCCCCACACCTGCTCCTTGTTTACACTTAGAGTCATCAAAGCGTAATTTCCATATCATTTGTTGCTTAGCGGGGTTGGACTTGGTGGGGGCCTTCTTGGTGAAAACTATGGTTTTGGTCTTTTGTTCCTTCCCTTCATCACTATCTAAGGAAGTTGATTCTCCTTTCCCTGTCCTCTAGATACATCCGAGTTCAGATATTTCTGCATCTTTACTGTTTCTATCCTCTTGTAACCCCTTGTAGGGCGAATATGCTCCATCATCCAAAGTGCTCCAGTCACTAAGTATGTTTAGGGCAGGGATTTTGTTGTCGGAGTCTAACTCACTATCCTGACTTAGGTTTGGAGTGTCTAGATTGACTGGGATCTCTTCCCCTGGCAGGGTGTTGCTCTTATTTACCACCTCAAATCCATCTTCTTCTATTAGAGGTCCTTCCAGTACCTTCTTTGGTAGGGAAATCTAGGCTAATATTTGTGACAAAACCTCCTGGGAAATGGGGCATGTGAAATCTAAATGGCTTGTTTGGTGTAATCAGCAGTACCCTAGTAGTAACAAGATGTTGGGATCGACATCCTGTCCAGATGTCTCAAGCTCGCTATCATATTGTCAATAAAACTTCTAAAGAAGTCATCACCGATGAGTAGCTCTAGGAGGCCCTAGATGGGACTATGGTCTGACTCTTCTCCTTCTCAGATTTGAAACACGAGGACGTCATCCATCTGATAAGTGCCTAAGTTCGTTTGTGTGAACATAAATTCATTAGGGGCATTATATTTTGTGATCATCTTATTTAGTTTTGGTTCTGCATCTATCTTGATCTGATTGTTCAATCCTCTCCATGGCAACTAGAGTTGAGTAAAATCTATAGACAACCATCCCCTCAGACATCTGTTCCATTCTCAGCATAACAACATTCCATATGTTTTAGGGATGTCTACTATATGCACATCAATGCACTCTTGTATCCTTGGATATGCAACCAATTGAATATGTATGTCTTTGAGCACGCTGATTACTTGGGCTTCTATTTTATCTAGTTGTATTACTACCTGGTTGGTTATTTGGGGCACCATCCCCAGTTTTTGACAAATTGACAAGGGCATGACATTGTATGATTCTCCTGAATCAATCAAGCAATTGTGTAAATTCTTCCCAAACATCCACAAACTGAGTAGGAAAGGTGATACCACCATATTTTCTTTGAACATCACGGGAAAAGCCTCAGAAGTGTTGACATTGTATGTGGGTGCTCTTGTATTGCTAGTTGACGGACCTTGCTTTGAATGGTCCAAATACTTTAAAAGGGCTTCCTTTTGAGATGGTCAACCTTGTAGTAGTTTTAACATAGATATGTTCGCCTTGGTCTTCTTCAACTCTTTGACTGCACTATCTTTGTTACTTGACCATTCTACACTCCTGTAACCAACAAATGCATTTGGGGGAGGATTCATAGTAGCATTCGGCCCTTTAGGAGGCATGTAGTTGTTTCTAGTTCGAGGATCTGGGGGAGTTGGTTGTTTACTAGGAGGTATGCCATCAGTGAGAGGTTCTTTCCTACTTTGCAGATTATATGAATTCTGGTGATCATTTTGGAAGGCATGTACTTCAGAGTATTCAGGTTCCTCTTCTTTCTAAAATGGGAACACAAACTCTTCTTCTCTTGCATATGTATCCAAACCTTCTCCATTTCTACACTTGTAAGAATTGAACATCATGGTGTTGAACTGAATGGGTGGCTCATCAGGATTCTGAGTATGATGGTTGTAGGAGTTGCCTCTGTATCCTTCATGTCTTTGGTATGAGTTTGGAGCCCCAACAAAATTTGCTTCTAAAGCTTCATATGTGTTTTCATTATTTGTGGGGATGCTACCATTGTTTGGTCGGGTTTTTCATAGCCTATTGGCCCTTTGTTGCCCCAATCCAGATTCTGAGGATAGGCATTCAGACTAGTAGATGTTCACTAGTATCCACCTTGGTTTTGGGATGGATTAAACTTCATCCTGGTGAGCTCACTTGTGAGTTGTGACAAGGTTTTCTTCATGACATCTAGCTCAGAAGCCATGAGAGTATCAGGTTTGGTTTAGGGCACAAATCTTTGCTCTAAAAATGCTGCCATATGAGCTTTGTAGCCCGGGTAGGTGATGGATGGTGGTGGGGCTATGAATGGTTGTAGTAGAATTGGATTTATTGATTGCATGTGGGTGGCCAGAGTTTGACTATTTACTGAAAATGGATGTGGGGCAGCGTTGTTGTTAGCGATGGACATGGCTGCGAAGTTCCCTTCTTTTGGATACATTTGTTGTGTAAATGTAATGGCCTCATTGTACACCTTTTCCATTGTGTCTCTATGTGTAGGGGGAAGTCTTCTTAGGAAAATAGAGGTGAAGGGGTCCAAAGCTTTAAGATAAAGTTTTATGATAGCTTCCTCTGGTAGTAAGGAGCTTCCAAATTTTCATACATTTTATGGAAGTGATGGTTGAACATGGCAATGGGTGCCTTAGTATCCTTTCTTGTTGTAATGAATTGGTGGCATATTGCAGGTGGATCCACGTATAATTTGAATTGGTTGATAAATTTGGTTTCAAATTTGTTCCATGCAGAGATAGATCCCCTTGGTAAATTAAGGTACCAATTGTACGCAAATTCTCCCAAAGTGTAAGGGAAAAGATGGCAGACAACGTCCTGGTGGACAATCTCCTTGCGATTGCAAATTTCTTTGAAGGCACAGATGTGCTCCTCTATTGTTCTTGATTTTCCATATACGAAATGTATGCAAAACCTTTTTGGATTCTTGGGTAGTTCATGGAGCTGTCCAACAAAATTCAATGGTGAACTTTTTGCATTGGCGAAGAAAGCCATTAGACGAGGTTGTTGCAAGTTCTGATTTTGATCTATGGCTATGGGAAAAATTGGGACGACAATATATGATTGCTATCCAAGTGCATTCTATGACTCGATGGGATGGTGAGAGGAGTTCTCTCCTATTTTCCCTTTGTAACTACAAGGTCTACAATGGTGAGTGAGTTCAATGAACTCACTTCTTTTTAGAGATGATCTAAGCACTCACTTGAACTACTCTGGAGAAAATGATCCAATGTTTTCTAGCTTTTCATTCTTGGGTCCTCCTAGTGCCACTTCTATTAAGTGTCATTTTTACACAAGCCAACTTGCTAGGATCTTGAGATTAGATTTCCTCTCTTGAAAGAATAACGAAGTTATTCCCAAGGTTCTCGGGGGTCGGGTCACAACCTGCTTGGTTACTCAGTTGAAGATAAATGTGAATGTTCACGAGGAGGCCTTTGCTGGTACGTTCAATACATCAAACTACAAAATAATCTTTAGTACTATTTTTAGGGTTTTCTATTTTAACAAGATTTATGTTTAACTAAAAGTGCAATTTTGTATTTCAAGATGATTACTTTCAAATTTAAGACAAAATTCAAAGGAAAAAGGTAACAAGAAATAAATAAAATTACTAAAATGAAATCCTACGAACATAAAGTGTTGTAAACCCTTACTTGAAAATTTAATGATGGAGAGATTTGGAATAAACCCAAGAGGTATAAATCAGACAAAGTCACAATTCTATACCCAATGGATGCAAGCATTTGGAGAGAAGATGAATTCACTCATGCAAGATATTCAAAATCTATCAGATCGTGAAGCCACCAAGATGTGCACACCCATGGGACATATTTATCATTAAGCCCAATGGATGATCTCTTTCATGCATTCATCACAACAAGGTAGATAGACAACAACAAAATCCAACTGAGGTAAACGCGAATTCAAACCACAACAAAACAAAAGGCTCTTTGAAAATAATGAACAATGTATGCACACATTCACCAATTCACATAGATGGAAGCAATTAACACACCATGAATGAAGCACCAAATGTAGATCTTTATTGCATTAAGAATTCAACCCTATTACATTGATTTGATTACAATATATAGAGTTTTTGATCTACCAACTTTGAATGCCAAAATTAGGGCATCAGAGAGTCTAAATTTATAAAAATAAACTAAAACTAAAGCTTTGCTGAAAAAAAACTATTTCTCACTGATACTAAATAGCTTTCATGGATTTTAAATCCATTTACAATTAGTTTGTCCATGCAAGAGGGATCAAACTTATCAAGAAAAGAAAGAGAAAGAAGACAAGGTTTCTTTTGTGAACTTGGAGTCTTCTTCTTGATTCTTGGAGTTCTTCCTTGGAATCTCCATCTGTAGGTTCTTCTTGTGGTGGGAAATGATAGGGGACCCTTAGTCCTTCCAAAACAAACTCACGTTAATCATCAATCTGATCTGGAGTTCAGCTTCCATACAAAAAGGTGATCTCGCTAGAAACACTTAGAATTTCAGCCCTTGACCTCTACTCCAAATTTTTTTAGTACCCAAAATTTGCCAAGTGTTGAACCACCCTGAAGGTTTGAAATTTTCAACCCTTTTAGAGACCAAAATAATGAAAAATTGGGAGGCTAAAAGGCTAAAAATTGCATTTCCTGAGTTGGCCGAAAGGCTGAAACTCGCCTTTGGAGAAAATTGCTAAGTGTTGAGACTATCTTCCCAAAAAAGCTTAAGGGGTCCGAGGAGTCAGTTTGGGAAGACTTTTGGATGTATATCCCGAAGCCTCAATATGATCTCATAAACTTCCTCATAGTTTATCTCCTCCCTTTTTACCTTATTGACCTTTCATTCTTGCTTCTCTTTAAATACAGTCAATTCAGGAGCAAAGAACTGGATCTCCTCTTCATGTTCTGACATCCTTAACATCTCTTCTTTTGAATAAAATAGTTTTTGTTAGGCCTCCTTGGTACTGATACCTTCTAGAATATCCCTGAACTTTTGGAGCATTTCTTTTGATGGTCGTAAGATATGTTTATCTTCATCTCGGTACAAGTCGAGGTCAATTCCTGTGAAGAAAACATCTATTTATTCTACCCACTCCAAGACCTCTTTCTGATTTTCTAATATGGAGGCTTGACATTTCTTATTGACCTTAATTATCTTGGCCATCCATTTGATCCAGTCTTGAAGTTGTTGAGCTCTTCGCCTTCATATATTTTTACCAATATCTGGAAATGTTGTTTCCTGATTATTTCTAGGTCTTGGAGGGTGACTTGCCATTTTTCTATCTCAAAATCTAGGACACCTTCATTCTCCATAAAGTATATTAAATTTGTAGCTTCAACCAAAATAACCATGCAAGGCTTATATATAAGTTTTATGACCTCTTCTCCGTACTGCTCAAAATCACTTTTCCAATCTGCACTTGCTTAGATAAAGGATGGGGTCAAACCTACTCGCATGTCTGGGGTATTTTTTTTTCCAATACTGCCTATAATGAGGCCTCTAGGAAACTTGGGTCAATAGGACCAACGATCTTGCGAATGAACTTCTTCAAAGTTTCATTCTGTTCTATCAAGGATTTTATGGTTTCCTCATCCTTGCTCATGAACCTTAGGGCATGCTTAAGCCTTAGGACTACCAGTGTTTTTCTCCCTTCCCTAGTGGTTTCACCCAAGTCTACTTCTTTGAATGTGTAATCTTCTGGTATTGCTTGTTCTTAAGAGGTGTTAGCAGAATGAATTGCAACTTGCTCTTTCCAATGACCCCCAGTGTCTTGGGTAACATAGGATATTGTTTGTGCTGGTATGGTGACCCCTATTTGGTGGAAGGCTTTCCTTACATATTCCATATTCATATCTTCCCCTTTTTCCTCATCTATGTAAGTTCTCTTCCTCAACTAAGTCTCTTTAGTGAAGTAGGTAGGTTTACTAAATGTAGTGAATGGCTCATATGGGGAAACATGGAGGACTAAAGCCAAGTTTGAGGCCCCGGGGTCACTTATTTCTCTAACCCTTCTTCCTATTCCCTTCCCTGTTCACCCTCTCCTTCATTCATTCCTTATCCTTGTCCATCTCCTTATTCTCTTCCCTCTTTTACCCTTTTCTTCTTTTGCTGTCTTATCTTATCTTTCATTATCTTGGTCTTCATCTCCTGAGGAGCTGATCAACACTTCCATATTAAGACCGATCATGGATTTCAATGTAGTTCTGAAAGGTGACACAACTTCTATACTTACTGACGCCCCAGGGGTTAAGATGGAGCAAGGAAAAGAGACTGATGGTGGTGGAGTAGGTATAGGAAGAGTTGGAGTGGGAAGTGGGAGAGTGGTAGTTGGAGGCGGAGTTGGTGATGGAGTTGGGAGAAATGGCGGTGGAGTAGGAATTGGAGGTGGGAGAGAAGTTGGTGGAGTGGGAATGTGAGGTGGTAGAGTGGTAGCAGGAGTCTCTCCTATGGCCTTATCCCCTGTTATGTCTTGGGCTATGGGAGCATCTCGATTTTCAGGCCCTTAGTCTGTGTTAGAGCTTACCTTTGTGATAGGCACGCTAGGTGATGGATTGGTGAATTGAGTGGGAGGTGGAGTGAGGATCACTTGGGGCTGGAAGAGTGATGAATCTCCCATGTCATACCCTATCGCATAACCTGATGTGTCTTTCCCTAGGTCGACAAAGCCCTCTAGACCTTCAAAGTCAGATATCTAGAATTCATCTGATCCTAAGGCCTCCAAAGGATTTCTTGTTCCTTAGGGTCCTCTTTATGTTTCATGGTAGTTTCCTTTTCCTTCCTCTTTTGAGATTGTTTCCTTTTGACCAGAGGTACTTCTTCCTCTTCTTTTGGTTCTTCCTATAAGGTTTGTAGTTGGGGAGATGCAGAAGCTCTCTTCCTTTTATATGTTTTCTTACCCTTTTCGGTAGTAGGAGGAGATTGGCCAGAAGTGGAAGAGAATTCATCTTGTGGGGCCTATGATGATTACATTGGAGGATCTATTTATCTATTCATTCTAGTCTTTGGAGCTTTGTGCCTCAAATTTGACCCATACTCTACCGCGCATTCATGACCATAAACTGTGCTTGGCTTCTCTAGTAGCACTTTCTTATATTGTGGCACTACATTTTTCTCCCCACATTGTTTATCCACCTTATTGGGTGTATCCATTAATGTATTCACCAAGATTGGATCCATCTTATAAGGCCTTTGGATCCAAGTTTTAGTTGTTTAGAGCACATGCCTAGCTCAGAATTCAATATCATCATTCTCATCGCGCTTCACTGCAATCATTTGTTCATCTAACCTATCACTAATGATGGCTCCCCTATCAAACATAGACTTACGACCTCTAATCTTCTCTATTAGGAGGATCATCCAATTCTCTAGCTGGATGGATTGAGGTAATCCATATACCCAGCTTAGTAGTGTTATTGCTTCCTAGATATCATCTTTCATATACCCCCTCCTAAGGTCTATCTTATCTAGTTTGCTTTTGGGGAGCGGTTGCTTGAGGTATTTTTTTATAGACAATTTCATATGCCTCTTCCCATTTGTTTTTGAACCATCTGTTGCCTTTCTCCATGATGAAGAAGTCATAGAACTTGTCTATGCTTTTATGGAGGTGGAAAACCTCTTTATGATATTCGGTTTAATGTCCAGTACCATCTGTCCCTTGGTATTTTGAACCACCCTTTTATATAAGTTTTAGTGGCTTGCTAAGGTCATGATCAACTAAGATGATGTGACAGCCACTAGGTGGGCTGCTGCATTGACTAGGCCTAACAGGACTAGTGAGGTGTAGTCCTCTAATCTCCCAGCTGGTTGGGAATATCTTCTAAGGAACTGATCCCAGTCTACATTCCCGATGTTAGTATCGGTGATCTTGATATGTTTGTTGCCAATCTTTGAAGGGGGGGTGTTCCCCTTGTATAGACACTTCATTGGTGATGCAGTCTGTTTCTCAGGCATTCCTACAAGGAATATGCAAGCATAAGTGTTTTATTTGAATAAGAAACTAAAAAAAATAGGAAAGAACTAATTAACAGAAGTAAAAATCTCTTTAAGTAGCCAGAAATGCAGATTTTGCACTTTCAGCCCTTTCATGATTTTGGATGATGAAAATTGGTTTGGAGTCTGAAAGGGCCTGTATCGTCATAAAATGGAAGCACTTCCATTATAGACGTGTTTAGCCTTCCAAGTAAGTGGTTTGGGGTCATGACAAGCACCTTGAATGGGTTCCTGATCTTGACATGGCTTCCTCCCTGTTTTGTTCCTCTTTCCACTCCTGTTTGGCCTGATTTCTGCATTCTGGATGGCAGATTGGTGATTCTGGGCTTCAGGGTCAAGGTCGACATTTTAGGTCTATGTTGACCTCGACCCTGACCTAGGTCAGGGTCGACCTCAACCTTGACCTAGGGTTCAGGTCCCAGGGTCTTGTAGTTTCAGGAGGTTGGCCTTTGCAAAAAGTATTTCCCACTCTCGGGTCGACTGTTTCGGGTTCTGAAGCATTGATTCTGAAATTATATTTAATATAGGTCCTCTCCTAGGGGTAAAGGCTTTAATGGGATTTAATTCTCCTATGTAGGCCTCCTTGGAAGATTGTGCCCTAATTTCATATAAAAGGGAAGCTTTCTCTCTCATTTTCTCTAACCATAATCAAGTGAGCTAAGTCTTCTAATCGTGATCAAGCATTCTCAAGACATCTTCAAGTGTGATTCAAGCAAGCAATCAAGCAATATTTGAAGCAAGAATTCATCCATTCAAGTATCCATTTTCATGAAGGAGATCCATTGGAGGCCATTAAAGGATTGAAGCTACAAGGTGCCCTTTTGGTGATCTCTCCATCCATCTTCTTCCAAGCCTATTCCAAATTCAAGAACCCATTCAAGACTTGGTGTTGGAGATCTACAAGCAAGAGATTGAAGACATC